>JAQFYG010004418.1:0-11049 GCA_034694325.1 Entomobrya corticalis | reverse complement strand
AAAGTAAATATACATTCACACGATAGCAGCTGAACAAGGAAGGGTAGAACCTTCCTCTGGCACGACTAGCGAGCGACGGTATGATTACGTTTCTCATTTTAAATTAAATAGATGTATAAAGCGAACCGGGCTAGGATTTTTTCTAAATAAGCTATTTTTTACCACCATACCATTGCTATTCAAGAGAGCAATTCATGATGAAGTTCTTGTCATTGTTTGTGTCACCAATGATGATGAGTACAACAGGGGAGCAGCGAAGATGATGACGGCGGGGGAAATAAATGAAAGTGAATAAGTTGTGTTGCATAATTCGCTCTTTTATTGCGTACGCACTGCAACATTATGTGCATGTCTTCTCCGCTTATAGTATACAGACAAAGCTCCTTAAATCCTCGTGGCATGCATGGTGCTCGGAAATAGAAGGATAAAATACCGTGCAACTCCCAAGAGAACGTTAGCAAACTAATGCAAGAATTTTTCTATAGACAGCTTGAAACGGAAAACTTGCAACCTTCACAGAACATTGCATTCTTCCTCGTTATTGCACTCCATATTTCCAGCAACATCAGTACAACTAACGATGATGAGTACGTATTATCAACATATTTATAGAAAAACATATCCATCCATCCTTCTTCCTCTTGTTAACTTGTCTTCTTCTGAGACGAGCTAAGAAGACGGGAAAAGTAAACAGAAATTTCGATTTCCGTTATTTCTTGTTTATGTTCTTCCTTTTAACTTTCATGGCAAAAAACGCACATGCTGCTAGCTACTACTACGAACACTAGAAAATATAAAGTATGTAATAAATGTTAATAACAAGAAGAGAAAAAATATAATGCAATGTATTCTCATTTTCCATTGACAGACCAAAGAGAAAAGAGCAAACAGAAAGAGAAATTTTCATGCAACAGTGGCATTATGTAATAATCATCATCAGGAAAATAATGATGCTTCTTTGTACTTCCTTGTATATCTTTTGTAGACGTTTAGCTAGGAATTTTGTAATTCACAAAGTTACATTGCTTTTGTGTTGCTGCTTGGCTTGTTAGTAGGTGTGTGCGTACTATGCACATTGCTTTTCCTACATATTACAGCACAGTCAGTGCAATTGCTCAAGCAAAAGTGTTGCATCCTTTGACATATAAAAATATCAGGCTAAGTTGTCACAAGACAACTTGTCTTTTTCTTTCTTTTCCTCTTATTGGCACCACACGATGAGTGCGACGGGGGAAGAATTCTCCCTTGTAATATATTTGTCTTTCTCTCTCTGTTCTACACACTTCGTTTTCTTCTTTCAAAAGATTTCAAAGCATTTTTTTCTTTTATAAATTCATTTCTTTTTTCTTCAATCTTACACGCCACATTTATCTGCTTGCAGCTGAGCCCGTCAGATTTTTATTAGGTTCTCTCTCTTTTTTGCTCACTCTTTCCTACTTACTATCAATACTACTCTATTTTCTGTCTCCAGCTTCAAATAAGTTGTATCATTGAAAAAATATATAACGTTTCATGCTTTTACTGCAGTCCTAATAGTTTGAGGATTTTTTCCTAACTCGCATCTGCTGTTCTAGTAAGTCAAATATTTTGGAGCATTTGCCTAGTTTTTGGATATTTAAAATGAAAACTACCATAACTGAATAAAATAAATGTGTGTGTCAGTGAATGTGCGCGGGTGCACACAACCAAGCATAAAAATATATTTAATAAGACCACCGCCTCTCTTTCTCTCTTTTCCATGGGTGTATACATTTTTGAAAAACCCATTCATACCACTTTACTTTCGACACCGACGACGACTCTAGTGTAGCAGTCCGTCGGAGAAACTTGAACAAACATACCAATATTATTAGTGTTACGGTATTACATACTGGCTTCAACCGGTACTCTTATTAAAAAGCAGTAGTATAGCAATAGAAATAACAATATTTAAAGGAAACGTGTGAGCCTGTGTGCCACGTTTGTTCGTCACAGAGAAATCTCATTCGAAGCCTTTTTTACAGACATTGATGGATAGGTCTCGTTACATTTTAGTAATAACGGATTTCTTTTTTTTTCTGTGTCTCCCATTTCTCCTCGTGTATATGTAGCACTTTCTTACAAGCTCTTCTTGCTAAATATCCAGTAGGAGGACATTCGTCAGTTACAGTGGCAGGACTGCTACCACCTAGTTTTTTTACTGTGTATTTCTACTCATAAAACAAACTTAGCGTCGATGCTCTATGCTTTTTTCCTTTTTTTACCATTTTTCTCTCTACCTTTCACTTTGGAGAAGATTTTTTTTTTGATTTTTTCAGTCTTCCTCTTGTAACCACCAACTTGGCTTTTAATGTTCTATGTTCGTACTGTTTGCATATATTTCAGTTTTATCGTTACAACATGAACCTTAAATGTCAAGACAAAATGAATAGTACAACATGTTATCCAAAAGCAAGCTAGAAAGCTAAATATGTATCCCTCTGCTGCTCTCTTTTTATTTTACTCTTCCTGCTGATTTGACTGATTTTTTCTTTTGACCAAACAAAAAACATACCTACTTGTTGTGTTTTTCAGTGCACCGCGTGTGCAATTTCAACCACGACTGACGACAGCGGTCATGCCACACTGCTATCCCATCATCATGCCTGGGCTTATGGTAAAGCATGTCTAAGAAACATAGGTAGGTCTAGAAAACAGGAAAAATCGTAACAGGAAGCGAAAGTAATATGAGTAAGAAAAGGCAAGAACAAGTTGGACAGTCTCTTCTCCCACTCGATCTTTCTCTTCTTTTTCTCTTTTGTAGCGACCCTTTCTTCATGCATTCTCTTCCTTTTCTTTTCACATTTTCTTCAAACTAAAAGTTCATAGCATGGCAATTCGTGCTAGCAAGTTACTTTCTACAACAAAAGATATTTATGGGATGTGTTGTGCCGTTGTTGTTGCAAGTACAGCACACAAGTTCTCTTACTCTCTTTTTCTGCAGCTGCAACGAAATATGTAGCTTGGTTAGTGAAAAGTTGCATGGTTTGTGTGGTAATAAATACTGTACATCTTGCTTGCTCCAGAAACATTTTACCAATATTTTTCCTCCTTGTTCGACGGGATTAGTAATTTATATATAAATTCTAGTTTGCCTTGTTTTTATTCTGTTGTGTGTACCAAATAACATTCTTATTTTTGGGAGGAAGTATATCCTTGAATTTAGGTTAATCAATACATTACCCTAGATTTCTTGTGAGAAAAAATAATAAACAACAGAGAAATAACATAATATATTATTTATCTCACAGACACAGAACAGAAACACTTTATTAATGTGCCCAAACTAATAGCAAAGTAGGTAATATATAATAATGATGATGGAGAAGTCCCAAACTTCTTGGAATATTCTTTTTGTGGAAAAAGTTATTCTCAATTAACAACCCACGAAGCGAGACGCAAATAAATAGAGTTTGTCTTTGCGTTTTTGTAAAACAAAATATAAGAAAGATTCTAGCTAGTGGACCCACTTTTTCTACTGAAACCATTATTGACTTTTTTATTGATATTAATTCAATACAAATAGGGTGTTCGTTTATATAGGTATATCCTTTCACTTTCTTGGAATAAGGGGGCTATTTTTATTTACTGTTTGTGCATGAACACTAACTAGTGTCAAGTGTGTGCGCGTCTGATTGTGAGTGCTACCATAAAAGAACAAGACGTGTGTTCATTATTAGTTCAACGCGGTTATTAGTCTTTAGTAGGGAAAAATATTGTAGAAAATTGTATATATTTATTACTTTTCATGTTTTCATCTTGCTTGTTTAGGTACGTAGGTCATTTATATAAATATGTGCATACTACCGTACTACTTCCAATCCCTATGCATGAAAACAAGGATTATTAGAACTACACAATTTTCTTTCCTTGAGTACTATATGACTAGGTGTGCAAATAATTACTCTATATATTATTCATATGTGTTTGCATAGTATGATAATATAGTGAATGAACGTACCTAATGAGCATACATACATTTAAATCATTAGCAAATAATGCCCCTGTGTAAATAAAAAATAATGTACAGATACATAAAATGACTTTGTCAAAGCTCAAAAGCATAATATACAATTTATGTGTGTGAACCGGAGTAAATGGCGCAATTTTAACGAGGTACAACGCTGAACTTTAGACAGAGTTTGCAAAAAATCCAGTGAGAACAACCTCGATGTAAGCAAAGGAAAGGATAAAAGACTCCATCACTTTGATATTTACTCATGACACGAAAGAGAGAATGGGTCAGAACAGAATGCAAATAAAATTTGAACTTTTACTCTAAAAAGAACAAATATGCACGCTCCGTTGTAAAAAAAACTACAATGCACATAGACCAAGCAATTGCATAAACATTTTTTGCATTTATGTTTTTCTGTCGATCGTTCAAAATCACAATTAGACTTTTTACAGAATAACAACGAAAAATAACCTTTAGCATTCAGCGAATGACTGAAAAAGTTTTGATGTGTTTGATGATGACCGCTTGAGAATTTAAAAAGCGGGTTCTACTTATTTACTAAAGCAGTAGGTAACGAACGTTTGTTAGTGTTCGCATTCTACATGCCCATTACATGGCATCATTCATTTTTTATGATAGAATGCTCTCCTCGTCTTTTCAGCAAACGAAAGGAAAACGAGAATGATATTAATTTTACAATAAAGCCTACAACATGGAGACATGTAACTCATGAAAGCATTCATTGTGATGATGTGTGTGCATGTCTTTGGACTATATGACCATCGCTCACCTTCTCATCATCATTGACGAACACGGTTGATGCAAGCACAATGGAAACTTTTCAATTATACTTGTTCGACTTGTTGTACTCTGAGCTAGTACAATAGCAGAAGAGATAGCTTTGAAAGTACTTTTTTTCTGTTTTCTCTCAACATCTACACGTTTTGATATTGTTCAGAAATACTTGTATGACGAAAGAGATTACTACACACCTATAACATTTTCGTTTGCTGAATAACCTCGGAAAAGAAGACTGAGGTGTATAATAGTGATGACGATGAGGACAATGATAACACTGTGGAAATAAAGTATCTCACAGATGAACGAATAAATGTCTGACGTTCCTTTGTTGTGCTATTCCGGACTTGATCAGCTTCACTGGAACTGGCGGAATAATAATGCCTCGAGGAGAAAGATGTTATGTGCTTGGTTTAGTTGGTTTGGTTTTGCGTTGCGAGTTCGCATAGATGGTATGAAAGTAACGAGGTGATGGAAACACGACGGCACCGCAATAACTGACACAAATATGATTGTAAACGATGATTATAGGTTGTTATTATGTACTTTTTGATCACTGCCTTCACCACTTACTAACACCAAAAACTGACTACTGTTGTTGTGTAGTTGTAACACATTTATCTGAGCAGTAAACTAACAAGGAAAGTGTACCAAAAGTGAAAGCTTGTGCCTATTTTTCTACTATGTAGACTTTGTATCGTTTTATTTAGCTATGATGGATGGGTAGGTAATAATACATTGGGTTTGGTTCACTAGAATTTTTGATATACAAGAAGTAAGGGCATTTTCAACATGACAAAAGATAAAATAACATGTATTTTTTGTGCAGGCGTGTCAGACTATAACTATAGCTAACATGTAAATGTCTTTCCATAACATACTTTTTCTCATGTCAGTAAGTCCAGAAAACATGAATTGCAAATTATTAATAATAATACATATTATAATTCATACGAATTCAGTAGACAAAGATTACACAGAGAAGAGGACACACATTTACGCACAATTTCACATGAATGAAATTTAGCACAGTTACGGGGAAAAGCAAATAAGAAATGGATAAATATTTTTTATAAATTATTATTTTTACCTGAGAATGTCCTTTACCCTATAATATAATAGAGCAAAGTGCACGCACACACATACATCAGCTTTATGTTTATGTCCAACTGTGAAACGCAATGTTGAGTATTTATAATATACTTCTGACGTACCTCACGTGAGAAAAAAATTATGAATGACACTGACACACAAAAGAAACTCCCTTTTCATTATTTATTCAAAAGAGGAAGGAAAGAAACTATTCCCTTCATTATTTTGTCTATTTTTATCTTTTGACTTGGTGAATTAATGTTGCTAATATTTGCTTCGACGAAAGGTTTGTTTAAAGAACATTGTTTCTTCACTCTCTACATTAGTTCGTGTAATGAGAAAATGGTGAGCTGTGCAATTTTTAAAGAAAAGAAAACAAGGAAAATTGGTCGTTTTATATTCTGTTTATTCACTCCTCACGATGACTTTTCCTTTTGCATTATTAGTCAAGCAGTAAAGATACCTAATCGTTTAAATCAACAAAAACATGCACAGGTCCATATAATGTCGATGACGCTCACAAAATAGAATGAAGTCACAATTAAAGTCAGCAAAAATTACTACTCCTTGTAGTTGAAACGGCCATTACTTTTTTCTCCGGTCGGTCAAGAAAACTTTAAATAATCAAGAGGCTATAAAATACTTGCACTAGATGCAATTGTAATTAACGTTCCAAGAAAACCATAACAAATGCACAAAGTTTATCTCACACAAGAAGAATATAAAGAAAGTAACTACAACAAGTAAAAGCAAAAGAGAATTTGCATCATTCACTTCAATTTCACCAATTTGTCAGATTCACCCCGAAGAAAAAAGGTGCACAACTGGGATTCACACATTAGTTAGTAGCCTCACTGTGGGCACACCGAGAAAGAAACTCGCTCGTAGTAAAACCACACCACAGCAGAATACCAACAGACCAAGCACGACGGACCGGGTTAGTTGCACCAGGAACGAACCGTGTCTCCTGACTAAATCCTGTCTCAACTTTGCCAGGCAAACAAAAACGAAAAAAGTGAAGCAGCCAGAGAACGAGTTCGCTGCTCCTCACTTCTCTTTTCTCTGCTTGTGTTACCATCACCCAACCAGTCCATAACACAATTCAAGTGTATTATGATGATGACGGTTCTCTTCTGCTATAGTATAGCAGGCTGTATGTGTGTGAACCCAAACTCTCCTCACGGAGACTTAAGAATTATTTGAAAAGCACACCATACCACTACTACCATTCTATACTGGCGATGATGGCAAAAAAGGAGAAGGAAAAGAAGGGAGAAAACCGTAAATTGGCTTCATGCGCGTTTCCTTTTTTGCTTCCTTTCTAGCAGCAGCAGTCAGTAGTATTTCTCTGGTTGTAGCAGAATTCCAACACAGCTCTAACAAACTCACTCTTGCTTGCTGTTGAATTGGAGAATCTATAAACTTTACGTGTTTGCTTTTGCTGCTGCTTCTCCTGCCGTCTACCTTTTCTACTCCACACTTTTCCACATAAATATCCTTATATTTTACTGCACACACGTTAGCAAGAAACTATTTATATTATTCTATATTCATGGGTATGTGCAAATACTTGTATTATGTGTTCTGTGTACACCTATGTTTTTAACTAAACTCCTTTGCATTGGTTTTTTCTAAAATACGGAGCTTATTCCGCAAAAAGTCTCTGCATATATGCATGATGATGCATGCATACCAATTTAAAAAGGCACTTTCCCTAATGCATACATGCTTTCTTTTCTGCTTCCATTACTCCATTGTTGTAGTAAGTTGTTACACATAGTCACTCATAATAGCCATACATACATTATTCTTGCCTTTTTACTTACCTGTAATTTTTTCTGTATCTTTTACCACCTTTCCTCCATTCGTTTGCCAGATGCCTGCGTGTGAATGTTGCTGTTTGCAATCCCATTCGTTTGTACGCTGTACATACACTCTACTTCTTTTTTGTAGCAATTTCCCAAAGCTGAAAAATATGGAGCTATGTTTTTTTCTCTTTTTAGTTCGCTTTCTCTTTCACGCTTTCATATTATATCATTTTTCTCACTAGTGCATGCCACACGCTTTTGGTATGCATTAATAAAAGCAGAAACGATACGAGAACGAGCACCAAATACCTACACATTTACCCTTCTTTTAAGATCGTGCCGTGTATATCATCTCACATACGTTTTATTTTTATTTTATTATTTTTTACCTGGTGTATATTTCCATTTATACTTACCGGATATTGTTTCATATACAAGTTCTGCTGAGGCTGGATTATTTGGAACCAAGGATTGTTACAGAAGAAAGAGAAGAAGCTGCGAAAATTGGTAAGAATGTGTATACATAAGAGGTTGAACACAGGTATACATTATATTACAACTTGTCATCCCTGAAGGGAGCAAGCTAGCAAACAATTTTTTCCTAAAAATAGAGATAGAAGAAGGGACGTATTGAAAAAAATACTTTTTTCAAAGCGCATTTTTAATACAGTATAAAGAGATGCATACCTGTTCTTATAATATAATATTTATACAATTTTATACTGAAAAAAACGCATGTAGTGAACCTTCATCATCAGGTTTTTATACCTACGTGAGTGAAACGGCGGCAGTTTGTTGGTTTTCCTTGGCTAGATTGGAGGTTGGCTGATGTTGTATATTGCGAAAAAATAAAAATAAAGATTTTTTTCTCGTCTTCGTGCCTATTTTCTGCATGTCAGAACCACACCGTGGAGAATTATACAGCAGTCTAAATTATTGACGTGAGTGTATGTGCTTGGGTTTATCAGTCGACATTCCCATTATTGAAAACTCCTATGCTGTATGCCTGCTATATGCAGCACGCAGGATTACAGCTTTCTCCATTTTATTTTTTGATACGTGAAAAGTCATCGTCTTCGGAGTTGTTGGAGAGTTTATAAAAATAAAAAAGTAAACTACAAATTATTGTTTGCTTTTAATAGGCATGTATGTATATAATTATAGAACAGAGAGCGAAGTAGCAAACAACAAAGTTGTTGTATTTTGTGCGTCAATTCTTTTTTTCTCTGCAAAGCCAAAATATAGGCGTCTTTTAGTTTTAAAAGCACAAGAGCAACTATCAACCAGTCAACCAATGTATCCAAATATATTGCTTGCGTAACGGTATTTTTGCGATTTTTCTTTCACGGAAAGCTATAGTTTGAGCTTTTGCTCGTTCTTTACCGGTTTTCTTGCATGTTTGTAGATAGATAAGAATAGTCCCATACATAATGATGACAAAATAAAGAAAATGCATCCAATTTTTTACACTTTATAAGCTAGTTCACGTCTTTTCAGTCGACAATATCCATCTATCTCATCGTGTTTACGATGTACCTCAACACGTTTGCTTGCGTGCACATTTCCATCCGGTTTTTTATGAAGATCAAAAAGTATTATTCCATATGGCTGGGTGGTTTGCAGCGTAGAAAAAATCCAATGGCATATTGGCTTATATTATATTTTATTGTGCTTATATTTTTCAGAATATGAGTATAAGCTAAAAACAAAATCATGCTGTCTGGAAGTTAAAGTGATAATGTAAAACAAAAATCCACATTTTCTTAAAAATCGCGAAAAAATTTGAAGATTTTTAAAGACATGTATTCTGTGTTGCAGGGCATTTGATAGTACATAATACTGCATCAACAACAAATGCTTTCTACTTGTAAACATTTCCAGTTGTCAGTACTTCTTTAAGCAAATAATATTTTGATTACATCATATAAGAATAAGTAGGATGAATGCAAATGTGAAGATTACAAGAACATAGCGTTGAAAAAACTGTAAGTTACAGCACGGCTACCAAGATTGTAAGCGAGTTCACTGAGTTGAATTTTTTGAATAAAAGTAAATTCTTTACATCAAAATCATGACAGATATGAATAGTAAATTTTGCACATTTTTCGGAAGCACTTTGTACCCGATTTCTTTGGAGCTAAGAATATATTCTTATAGGTCAGGTTGGTGAAAACGGAGACCGACACCTTTCTGGTGAATTTTACTATTTTACTATACTCATCCTTTTGTGTTCTTACTTAACCAAGAGTGAATGAATTTACATGTACTACAATTTTGTTCATATTGTGTGGATTACTATTATTTTGCGTGTGTACGATATCAAGTTGCTGCCGAGGGATGAAGCATCCTTTGATGTGTCCTTGGACTGTATTTTTCTTTTTTTAAAATAACAAGCATGAATAAAGAAAATGCAGAAACGAAGCACATACGTAGAAAAAAGTAATATCCTATGTGAAAGTTTTTCATGATTCACAAGAATCATAAGACAAGACTGCTTGCTGAGTGGTGGGTAGGATGCGCCCGTTCTGGCATTCCTGACACAGAAAACCGGAATCTGAAATTTTGCAAAGGATTTAATACTGGGACGCTTGCTGCGAGGAAGAAGCAAAAATTCAGGCGTGGTGTTCTTTATATAACGATTACGATATTTGTTATACAAAGTTCAGTATTCTATGTCTATGCCACAAAATGCATTATTATATTATTATTATATTTTTTTCAAATCATACATACAAAAAGGGAGCAATGCATTTTTGTTTGCACCTCTGCATATACCCGGAACGGAGGGCAATACTCAAAAAAGAAGTTCTCTCGGTTCTTTATCTGTAAATATACCATTTACCAATGAAATTGGCGGAAATAAAGTAATGCTTGCTGCGTATATTGGTACAATGCTTATTGTTCTACATTTCCAGTACAATGTTATTTCGAACCAAATAGTAAATGTGGAACTGTAATGAGAATAATGGGTGCGGTACGCCGTACACCAATGCTCATTTTTATTTCCTCAGAGCATGCACATTTTATTCATATGTATTAGGTATGTCTGTTATTACTACAATTTGCAATATTGCAAGAACAAGAATATCATATTATAGGTATACATATCACTATAACCAAAAAATTTCAAAAATAAATGAAGTAAATAAGATGTATATTCACAGCATTGTAATTTACTGTAACATTTAGCAAAATCAAAAAAGCACAATATTTTAAATTTAAATTGGTTGAATGAAAGTATGTAAATACCAAAAGACATAAATCAAATTTAGAAATCTTTACGGTTATATTATTGTTATCCTGTTTTTTATCATTTATGCTCAAAAATTTTCACTAACCTGTTCTCTGTTGTTTCGATTTTAGACAGTATATTAT
>JAQFYG010004417.1:0-11052 GCA_034694325.1 Entomobrya corticalis | reverse complement strand
AGATAAGAGCTCCCGTAACTCTTCCACCTTATCTTTCAAATTGTTTTCCGAATGTTTGGTTTCCTCCAGTTTTACCTCAAATTCAAGCTTTGTTCGAAGAAACCTATTGTTAAGGTCGTCGACAGCCTCATTGAATCTATTTTCCAATTCTTTCTTTTCTTTTGTCATTTTCTGAATTTCCTCCCAAAGCTCTCTGTGATCTACCTGACCTTTATTTGACCCTACATGGAGCCAATTGGTTTCAAGACTAGAATTACATTCCGACCTTTTTACATTTTCATGTTCTTCTGATGATATATTTTCTGTTTGATTTCTTCGAGAAATAAGTTCCTCTTTGTTAGCCTTTCGCTTTAAAAACGATTCAGTATAATTTGTTTCCAAATTGGATTTGGTAAGTATTTTTCTGTACTGCTCAACTTTAAAGTAATCTGAAGAGACCAGTTCTTCCTCCGTAGTTCTCACCAGATTCCTTTTTGATAGTTTTTCCTGCGGAAAAGCAGCACTAAATATCGCATGTCCCAACGGATCTCCTCCGTTTTTGCTGATAACTTCCAGGCTTTTTCGAAGATTTCTTGACCAGTACTCTTCATTTGGCATTTTCCAGTTTTCGTTAATTTTAGGTTTCTTCCAATAATGATTCCATCCTGTGATATAAGATATTGGCTTTGGAAACTGTAGTTTTGCGTTGATAACATTTTCAAATTCTTTCATTTTTTTCTCCGGATTACGCAAAAATGTTTTCTTGTCGTCATCAACAAGCGAAAACAGGAAAATAAGATTGGAGAAATTTTCATCCAAAATTAAGTGTCGCAGGGAGTGAACAAGACGAAGTTTCCTTTGAAACCTGGACTTGACCGTTAGAGTTGCATTGTCGTCAAATGGAGTGTGGTAAATCACAACTGCATTTGGAATGGAATCTTTTATCCCGTCTTTGGTGGTTAGGAAAGCATCTAAACTTGCTGCCCACCTTGTATCTTCACTTTCCCCGTCGTCATTATTTTCTGGGGCAATGTTTGCAGTAATGATATGCAATTGTGAATCAGATATACCCATTTCATCAATATCAACGGAAAAAACAATTTCTCTGGAAACATGTTCACGCATTATGGTCATTCAGGTAACAATAAATTAAATATAATTTGATAGAATATTTATGTAGCGAACATGAAATCATTAGTGCATTGTTTCTTACCCAATTTGTTTACCAACTTTTCCCCATGTAGGATTGACACGCCACCACGGCTGCTAAAATACAGTATTTAGTTGCTTATATACAGCTGTAGTTAGTGATAATAAAAATTAAAATATTTTTTAAAAAATTACCACAAGTGCTGCTCCGATAAGTAAAATGTATGCGTTCTTTGAGCTCCTTAGATTTTCAAATGATGTTATGGCGGCCTGTAAACCTGGATGCGTATTTGTGGTGTCATTAGCTGAAGCCAATGTCAATAATTGCTTTTCGTTAGATGGAAGTTTCATTGGTGGAGGAACTAAAATATTTAAATATGAATCTTGACAAGTTTAAAAACCAAACGAAATTTTTTACGTGAGTTGGGAATTTATTTACACAAATTTGATCGTGGTGGTGAAATTGTTTTTGTGTCATTGCAGTGGCAGCAGTAGTCTCCGAACGTACCCTGAAGATAATTTTATTATAAACATTATTGTTTTTTAATACTTGCAATGTCAAACATATAATTAACATTCACCTGATATATTGGATTGATTCCTGTATATGATTTAGTGTTTGTTGTAAGATTGCATCCACTTTTTAAAACCAAAGCTTTTACTGAGTCTTTATAGTCAGATGGAAATGAAAACGATCCACCAGCAGTATCGTATAGCATGATATATTGCGATTCACAATTGTTACATCCATCCTTTAAGTAAGCACGGCCACACATATAGTCACTTATTGGCAAGTCAATGCTATCACAACTGCATTTCTTTACAAAAAATCAAAAGTTTGAAAGGACCTTACATATTGTAAATAGGGTTTGGGCCCAAAGTAAAAAATATACGGAGAGTAAAAATTTATGTATCATTGGAAAGCATCGGGATATGAAAAAAAAATGCCAGTGGATATGTCTAACAAATGCTATACAGTATGGATTGAGGTGTCTCAAAAACACATATTTTAACATTGTCTTAAATGGCAAAAATCTGGTTTTTTAAACTACAACCAACAGTTAAATGTTCTATATCGTTGGAAAGCCTCAATTGACTAGATCAAAAAATATACAGCACACACGCCAAAAAAGGGCTGTACAACATTAGTTTTGAGGTGGCAAAGTACACACACTGGTATAATGTTTGTCTTTAATACCCGAAATTCCGTGTTGTAAAGCATTTTCGGGCATATGTTCTATGTAGTTTTTGTCCACTCGACTGATGCTTTCTATCGATACATGACATTGTACAATCAGTGGTTGTTTAAAAAACACATTTTTTTCATTTAGGACAATGCTAAAATGTTTGTCTTTGAGACACCCCAACCCAAACTGTACATCATTTTTTGAACATATTCTGGGGTTTTTTTCTCCTGTCCGGCACTTTTCAATGATGTAAAAAATTTTCACAGTCCGTCCATTTTTTTTTTGGGCCCAAACCCTATTTGCAACCTGTAAGGTCCTTTTTAAATACACCTACTCATAAACATGAGCATTTTATAATTTTGTGGACTTACTCTTGAGCAAGTACAATTCACGGAAATGGGCAAAGTTGCAAGAACCGTATACTGGTGGCCAGTTCCATTAAGATTTCGACATGTTCCTTCAAAGTAAGTTTTGCTACAGATAGTCATAGTGCAGTCCTCCTCCACTTGAACCGAACTAGTATTCTGCCAACCTAAAATGGTACTGCGGTAGTCCTTTCTTGTGTTCACGGATTGGTCGAAATTATTTAGAACAAATTTACTTCCATCCAAGTTTGGTCCAGAAAAAAGTGTACCACAAATTTGGTCCTCTCCAAAAATTTCACCTAATGTTACACCAAAAAGACACTGAAATATTGAAATCAGCAGATAATACTGCAAAACCTGTGGCTTTAGTTTTACTGACACAATTTTAAATGGGAAAAGATTTTAAAAGAAAAAAAATGATAATATGATTTCAGACAAATTTCAAGAAAAGAGAGACACAAAATATATTAGAATGGTAAATGGCAAAATGCGTGATCTTGTTTCAATGCCTACTTTAGCGAATAAAGATTCAAACTAAAAGAGCAATATAATTTCACAATTTGTCCAAGAAACTTGAGGTTCCAGTGACGTGATTCCTTAACACGTAGCAATTAAAATTGATAAAAATTTCTTTGGCTAGTAATACAAGAGTAAAAATAAATTTATATGCGATGAGTAAATGACAAATGTATATTTACGCTTATTAAATTAAAAGGAGCAAAGGTTATTATATTGACCATGAGTTTTTTCTGCCAGATATTCAATTCATTTTAATTATCCACATAAATTAAAATTAACGAATAAAAAGTATTATATAATGACATTTGAGATTACATCACGTGCAACTGATGAAACTGAGACCTTTGAGCTGCGCGGATGAGATAAAATAGTAAAATGTCGCGCAGCTTGAACTCATTTCCACGTAATAAGAATAAATTCCGTGAAATTGTATTATGGTTTCATAAGTTTATATTTTTGTTGTTTTTATCAGCGTTTTACTAAATACACTATTTTTATCAAATTTTTTATCAGCGATGTTAAAATCATAAAGACGAGCTTTGCAGTTATATCAATAAATATTTAACACAGTAGCCACAACAATATGCTTTGAAAAGTGAAGCAAAGCAAAAGCTCAAGTTTACTCTGTCTTGCATTTTTTATAAATTATTTACTTTTGATTTTCTGTGAGCGTTTAGAAATTTAATGTTAAACAAGAAACTCCTAATACTAAAACAAAACTATTTTATTGACTTATTTGGCTTGGGTTTTGTTAAACTAATCAATATGCAGATTTGTATTCATCAAAAATGTTTTCATCGTTTTAAGAGGGAGCTTAATATTCAGCATAAATTTTTTGTAAAAATAAATTTACGAATATCCCTCGTTTTATTAACATTTACTGCTACTATTATTAACTCTTTTTATTGAAATCCCAGTCTCTTATCTCTTATTTTATCTTGCTCATTTGCATAAATTGATAAGAGACTTTTTTCAACCATTTTCGAGCTTCCTATTTGAATAATATATTTCCCTTATCAAATTATGCAAATAGGAAGCTCAAAAAAGATTGGAAAAAAGTCTCTTATCAATTTATGCAAATCAGCAAGATAAAATAAGAGATAAGAGCCTGGGATTTCAATAAAAACAATTAATAATAGTAGCAGTACTTTACCTCTTTATTTAATTTTTTTACAATCATGTAATGAAAGTTGATTATAGGATGTTACTTTTTATAAGAAAAACTTTTAATTCCGTGTGCTGATTTTATTTGCAGTCAAACATCACCAGTATTTACGAGCATGATTATTGAGATATTCATTATCAGTTTTTTCACACTTCATTGATATATATTTGCTTTTGGTATACAAATGGCTTGTCAAATTTGGGACAAATACCGTGTAACAATATTTAAAACAGTTTCAGTCACACTCCAACAGTTTAAATGAAGGTTATATGTACAGTGGAATAGAAACTAAACTGGCCAGTGACTAGCTATTATTTATCATTCCTACTTTTAGTCGAGCGTCATCACGTTTACACATCATGACATAATCCTGACACAGAAATGTTTTATAATTATATGATAAATAGCATATACGTACTGATTTATATCAGTTTGCTTGTCTGAAAAAATGAACTGTTTTGTTATGAACATATATTATTTTTTGCTCTTTGTTGATTCAGAGCGTTTTATATGTGGAATTTTATCATTTTTGTGACAGGTACCAGATGGTAAAATATTATGAAAAGTGAAGGAAGTATATATTTATATTCGTTTCTGATAATTTATCTTCCAGATTCCAGACCGGAACATTAACAGAAAACAGATGGGTTTACTTCTTTCAAGTGACAAGATAAGTCTATTTGTCGTAAGTGACTATTCAAATTCTGCAAATTTAAATGGTTAAGTCAAATTGATATTCATTCAATGTTTTTATGATTTTAACAAAATGTTTTTAAAATTATCAAAAGTTCAATGTACAGTTTCATATCATTTTAACGAAACAATCCGACCACACATGATTTCAATTTCTTCAAACTGAAAAGGATTGGTATCAGTTTGGGAAGTGACTTTGTCTGGTGTGCTTCAGAGGACAAATACTTTCAAGAATTTTTTTATTATTTTGAATCAATATGACGAACAAAAACATGAGCTTCTTTATCCTCTTTTGGGGTGCTTTCATGGGAACAGTAATAAAGGCGGAAAATACAATTCCTGATATCACGTAATTTTATCAGGTTTTGACTGAACCAATCGACAAAATCATAAGCCATCATGACGAATTAACCAAACCTTGGATGCTTTAAAGGAAGCATTAAATCGATCAACACATGTACTTTACTCAACAGGTAAGGAGTAACAACGATAACAAGTCATTTGAAAGACAACTATTATCACAAATGAAATAAAATAAAATGAATTCTTTTTTCAGACATGCCAATCAGCAAAATCATGGACATGGTTCCAATATTGAATTTGCTAAATCAAACCAAGCCTGAAAAATCCCCAAATTTAGAGTTGATGCTTTCATTACGATACACATTACAAAATCGTTTTTCTTGGCAGAGATACAATGACGTTTATTATGACCTTGATTTGAACGTTACAAAAGAGTCATGGACACTTCTTGGAAATCACATAAAACATGTCGTCCTGGACTTCAGTAAGGAAAACTGTGAAGAGGAAACATATTTTTACAGCAAACCTGGCCACTATTACACTGACAACACTATCTATGTGTTTCCGCGATACATAAAAAAATTTAGAAATTTTAATGGCAGTGGAACAAGTTTTAGATAGGTAACAGTAGGCGTGGCCTATAATTCCAGCCAAATGGGATGCGCCAATTTTCTGAAAAGTCAAATAAGCTATGCTGATTTTTATATAATTGCCGCTCAGCTTCCATCCTACAAAGGCTTTCCCTTTACAATGACTAGTTTCAAAAGTCACCTTAGCAAAATTACTAAAAATAGTTTCATTGATCACTACTCCAGAAAAAAGACTTTCTTCAAGTTAGACTATGAGGAAATGGTTACTCCAACCCAAGTAGTAGTAACTTGGCCTGAAGGTGACAGAAAATTTGTCATACTTTCCTCGTTTTTTTCAGAGGTCATGGAAGATCACATTGATGTTGTGAACGGGAAAAATTCAAATTTAACATTGATTAAATTCACTGGGTTTTCTTCATATTATGAACAAAATGGGTTTGACCACAGATTAATTCTGGGAAGTACAATGATTCACAAGATACTCCATTTTAAAGATCAATACCGTGAAAAATTATCAGTTGGGGTCGCAATTCCTACCGTAAAATCAACAACCGAGGTTGAAGCTAGTTTGTGTGTACTTCAAAAGGGATTTTCAAAATCCGGAAACGGAAGTCTGATTGTAAATCAAGGTAAAAAAATTTACCGGAATATTCACGATAAATGATAACAAATAATTTTAAATAGAGCCTGTTTTATTGTAGCAGTTAATGCCACATTTTGAAATTTTAGTTACCACATAATGGTTAACACTATCTGTAATAACTGTTGCTGGTGTGCATTATATTTTATCTATATTATAATATTTATTTTTTTATTATATAATTAATCTAATTACGAATTATTAAAAGATACCTGGAGAGCATTTGCAAGATATCAAATTACGTTTTTGACATCATCTGAAGCGTTCAACGATGGCAGTTACTATTACAGTTCCAGCGTAAACTAGCTTGCGAGAAATGAAATTATTTTGATTTTTAAAGAAGGAAGTGCCCAATCCTTGGTCAGCCTTAGAAAGTTTGGAATTTGAAATTACAGCAGTTTGGTCAATCACAAACGACAAAATTTTAATGCAACACTGGGAGCACAGTAGCAGTCATCATGATTCAGGCCCTCCATTACCACAATAAATACAAGTAGCTTGTCGTTTTATATTGAGGTCATGATTTTATGCTTAATATGTTATGATGATTGTTGTTTTGAATGAGGAGAGATGGACTGGAATATTTTGTCGTTGGTCTTGTCATTATGAATATTATGCTAATTCAATTTCTTAACTTCGAAAGAAATGGTACGTATGTTTGTAAGCTATGAAGTATGTTTTATGTTGACTACCAAGAAGTCCAACAAAACACGATAAATATTATCAATGCATTTTTAACATTGAAATGAATGCAGTTCTTTAAGCTTGATAATCTACGAAGATAAAAATATGTCCATGAAACATTCATTCGCTTTTCTGGCTTTGCCGAATAAACAGCCTAAGAGTTTACGAGTAACATTTTCCCTGCTGCCTTGCTATTCAACGTCGTTCACATTATTTTGGCCAGAGTATTTCTTATCATTTTGGGAACATAATTTGCACAGCTTAGCACTAATTGCACAGTTATAATTTGCGCGATTTTCCGAAGGAGACTAACTTGGAATCACTGCGAATTGTAGTCAACCGTTATTTGTTGGGTCCGTGAGGAATACCTGAAGGAAGGAGTATCATCGTAGTCACCACTGCAAGTAACGCAACGCTTGTCAGCCATATCCACAGCATTTTTTTAATCGTATTATGCACATTCCTTCAAGCCTATTGCCTCATATTACCGCAGCACTGATTTTTTATGAAGATGATATTTAATTTTCCAAAGCCAACAGATCAAACGTCTCTGCCTCCGGTGGATACGAGGCTGAGAACAAACAAATTTCAAATTTTATTCGAAAGTGAGATCAGAAATTTTGAACTCACTGCGTAGTTAAGCTTACTGACCAAAGGCTGAAAACTATTGTGAATGAAGTTGGTCTCGGTGGCGCTTTCCGAGAAAAAGTTGCAAACATTTGTGAATCCGTATTTGATATTGTTGATATAATGATTTGGGATATTACTGAAGATGTTACGGTTGGTCATAGATATTCTGGGAAACATGATTACATTCTGGTGGCTCGAGATATTTTTCTAAAAGAGTTTCCAGAGAAAAAGGTTTTTATTAGATTTGCCTCGTTTGTGGATGATGATTATAGGTATCATTCTTACAAAGACAAAAAAGCAATAATAACAAATTTCGTGAAATATAACGGTGTTCCAGTTATTTTATAAAGGTAAAATGACACAACCAAAACACATAAGGTAAACAGTGAAATTTGTATAATGATTTTAAAACGGATATCTCATGCTAAAATATAATGTATTACGTATTTTCAGAAGAATGCAGTAAATATCTGTATAAATCCTTTTAATAAATTTAAAATACGTAATAAAAATAATTTTTGATTTTTTGATGCGAATGTTAAGATGTAAAGTTTTTAGGCAATACGCATAATAAACATTTAAACGCATTTAAGAGCTTATCGTAGTGGCAATTTGAAATATAATTGTACTTTCAATATTCATTAAAGCAAAGCTAAATTACATTAGAAAATCATTTTTAAAATGGGTGCTTAAAATTGTGTACCCATATTTGACAGTGATGATACGAGGGGGTTTTCAGAAATAGTGAGACAGAAATGAGAGCTGATATCTCAGAATTTATGCATGAAGGCAAACCCATAATTTTCTTTGTAGATAGAAGAAAAACAGGGCTACATTATGAAAAAATAATATTAGGTGTTACTCATTTGCTTATTGAAATGCAGTCAGTTAACATGTCAACATGGATTTTTCAAAAGGCGAAATTTGTGAAAATTTTATATATCTAATTTTGCAAGGCTACCGTGGAGAGACCCTTATAAGAGATTTTAAAAAAATTTTCGGTAAATGAACGCCTAGCTTAACTACTATTTAGGGATGGTGCAGCAGATTAGAAAATGGAGAGCTTTCTATCCAAGATAAGCATCGATCCGAAAGAATCCTAAAAACCACTGCGGAAACAAAAGTTGAGGAAGTGAAGCGTGTATTGGACGGTGACAATAGGTTGACATTAAATGAAGTAGCCAAGAAGATGCGTGTGTCTGTTAGCTCCGTGTGTACCCATATTTGACAATGATGATATAATGATTTTGGAGATATCCGAAGATAAATATTATATAATCAATATTGTGACTGTGAATAATATGAATTGTTCTGTAATAGAAATAGCATATTTGTGAATTGTTTTTTATCAATCACGTAGATAAAAAATCGAGATAGGAATTTTTTTTTAGAATTTTTTTTTCGAGAAAAAAAATTGTTCTTATCGGTTTATGCAAATTAAGAGATAGAAATAAGAGATAAAAGCTGCGCGTTTCATTTAAAATGTTAACTCCTAGCCACTGTACAATCTAATTAAAATCAATAGTAATATAAAAACCAGCAAAAAACTTTGTCTGGACACTTAAGAAGACAGCAATTATTATTCGTCTAGACAAATGTGGAAATAAAATTGCATATTGTCTTAGAAATTCTCCTCAAAATGCCAATAATTTTGACACGTGAGATGATATAATCCACAAATAAATTAAATAAAAATTTGAGAAAACGTATTTAAGTCGGATTGATTTTTTCCCTGCAAGATCAACTTTGATGGCATTTTACAAAATGTCTTTAAATTTCCAAAAGATCCTATATTATACTACATTTATGCATGTACGACTGTCTTATAAGTTTATTGAGACGTATTTTTACTGTATAATGATTATAGTTTTTTAAATTGTAATTGCAAAGTGCACCAGTTTTTCATAATCAAACACTTCTTCAAGTTGTATATAATTAGTTACATGAGAAGAGCTTGGGAGTAAAATTTCTTTTGATTTGTTCGATTTCAATTATAGTAGCATTTTTGGTTGGCAGTCCATTGAACTCTAGTCTTCAAAGCCAATTGGCCAGACAAATACTTCAACAATATTGATTGATGGGTCAAACAAATCTTAAAACCTCATGTTTGTGAAAAACAAAAAAAACTAATTCAATATCAGCAAGTTTGTATACAATAAAATCATAAATGCTTAATCAGCCGTGGAAAAGGATTGTTTTGCTCTAGCAATTTGAATTAAAAGTTGATCTCTAGTGGCATTTTGCATTATATCCAATTGTTGGTTTTGAGTTGGTAACGATGAACGTTAATGAACCAATGCTGGGTTCATGAGAAGCAAACTTACTTTGTGTATTTAAATTGAGAGATAAAGCTAACTGCTTCAACGAAACCAACATAGGTATTACTATAGAACTTCTTCATTTATTCCTTATATTATCATCCCTTCAATCAAAGTTACACTGCTCCTAGATTCATCTTAACGATTATATCTGTAGTTTTTATCATTCTAGTTTCCAATTGAGTTTCCAAAATGAAATTTTTGCTAATTATGAAAACTGAGCCACACGTTCCAATGTAAATTGAAATTGAATTGTCTTTGCAGAGTTTAGATGATCAGATAAATACTCAATTTATAATCA
Organism: Entomobrya corticalis; assembly: GCA_034694325.1. Taxonomy (NCBI): domain Eukaryota; kingdom Metazoa; phylum Arthropoda; class Collembola; order Entomobryomorpha; family Entomobryidae; genus Entomobrya; species Entomobrya corticalis. The sequence goes on along the minus strand of JAQFYG010004417.1, from coordinate 529 downwards.
CTTATAGACTCCGTTAAATTTTATTCAGACAAACATTATAATTTAAGCTTAGTTTGTTTGAAAACATCACAAAAATACATGAATTGGATTAGCTGCAATCAAAAATGAGCTAGCTTCTTGAGTTGGCAACTGAAATTAATCGTTTTGTTTTGCAATATATAAACCAGGTCAAGCTTCTGACTTACTTAAGTAAAAACTCTCAATTTCAAAAGCTCTATTTAAAATGGCATCAAAACTGTTCATAAGACAAGGCGAGATCTTGAGAGACGGAGCAGAAATTAATTGCTCCGTCTCTTTGATTAATTGTTTCTGTCGCCCTAACGTTGCTGTAGCAGATTTGAACATGACCCATTTTCAGAAGAGGGAAAGGTGGCACCTTTAGTTTTATCTTGAGGATTCCGAGTTGGAAGCATTGGACATATTTGTGCTTGGACAGTTTTAAGTCTTTAAGCATTTTCGAAACTTTCCATTGTGAAAACAGAAAGGGCTAAATAAATAAAAAAATTCATCTGCTTTATATTTAAGAAAT
>JAQFYG010004416.1:0-11052 GCA_034694325.1 Entomobrya corticalis | reverse complement strand
TTATTTATACACACGCTTTTTTTCTGTATGTCGCTCAAGTAAAATTGTTCATAAGACACACAAAAGAAATAAGAAAATTGAGTGAGTAGCCTCCTTTTCTTTTCGTTGATGATGTTGATATGATGATTATGCTTCTGGCCACTATATTGGCTTTTTGCACTTTTTCCTCATGGTTTTCCTCTCATCATCCATCTATTTATCTGGTGACTGCTGACTAGTCATTTTTTTGGCTCTTTTGTAATCTTCAGGGCTTTTTTCATGTTGATGATGTTACCGTAGCTGCTGTTGTCGATGCAGTTAAAAAAGAAGCAAAAATTCCTCTTCTTCTGCTAAGCTGCTGCTGCCACACCAGTTCAAATTTTTTTTTCAAGTGAAAAACTAACTAACTAACGCGGTGATAAGAGGGTTTTATATGGTCGATGACGGTGGTATATACATAATAGAAGGCCGTTTGACACGAAATATGAACAAGAAAAGGAGATGATGACGATGACCAGCTTCAATTTTTCTCTTCTTTTGTATTATACTCATAATCGAACAACCACCACCACCACCAAAGTCACCGTTACTTTTTCACATTTACACACGCTTCAGGCCAATAATGCATGCACTCGTATCCTTCCTTTTTTTTATAATATATCGCATCATCGGACTGACTCCCTTTAAAAAAATAAAATATTTTAACACTATATCACCGTCATTATACCACCAAGAAAGAAGTTCTTTTTACAAGGCTTCTTTTTTTCCTCCGTCTTTCTTTTCTCTTCTGGCATGGCATGCATGTACGTAACATTATCACCCCGAGTCATTCAATTTTTGATAAGAGCATACTGCATCATCATGCAATCTCATAGAGGAGAGGAGGATCATCATAAATATAAAAAGAGTTCAAAAAGTAGTACCACCGCCACCAACATAACACCACCACCTTTTGATAACATTAAGCATTAATATTTACCATATAAAAAGATCATGTCTCATCTCATCTTGTTAAAAATTTTGTTTCGTCGCCTCGAAGAAAACTTCACCTACATTTTTATCCGGCTTCTTCTTCTTCTTCTCCTTTTGCATTCATTTCATATGATAAACCATATAATAAGCCTGCTGTTGCGTTCTTGTCGTTCGTACTGTTCTTGTTGTATCACCATCACCGCCACCACCACCACCGCTTTAACAACAACAACAGCTCATGGCAAGCATTACATCGTGGTCATCATCATCATCACACCTCTTCTCATCATGTCATCATCATCGTCATCCACTCCACTCTACTATCACTTGCTTGATATAATACATATTTTTTTACATGGGTCATGTCATGAATGACTATGAGGCCTAATACTATAAAGACGAAAATTGCTTATTATAATTTTTTTCTATCAGAAGAAAAGTTTATAAAAAAGTGCATGCATATATACTACTGCACAGATGATTTTGCATCGTTCATCCGTTCAAGATTATTATGAACTTTTACACGCATAATAAATGATTACTTGACTACACACACACATTCCTGATGAATTTCACGTTTACAAGGAAAATAACACCTCGAAAGATTACATGCACGCAGGTTTAGAGTTCCTCTGTATATTTTTTTATCTCTTGGCAAGGCAGCTTGTTTTGTCAGGAAAGCAGGTATATACTGTATTGAAAGCACATCTCTCACATGGCTTCTCACTCGATTATGATGATGATGGCGACGATATGATTAAAGTTGCTCATATTACTTATCATTTTTTAGTTTTTCTTTCTTTATATCGAAAAAATGGAATTTTATGACTTCACATATGAAAAAATGGGTTTTTTCTTTCATGTAGTGTCAAAAGGTTCATAGACAAGTCATTGTCGTCGTAAACATAATCATGAAAGGATACAGTTTCTTGAAAAAAATATAATGCATTTTATTTACATCTTGAGGGTATTATGTTCCTTTAACAACAACTTGAAACGTGAACACTAAAAATGTTTGGTGGTGTATGGTTTTTTAAAAAATTTCTTAGCACCAAATGCCAAATAGTCATAATATTATTGCAATGATTATAATTATAATTACTTATAATATGTGCGTGCATTGCAAAGAATCATTACAAGTTTTGATGGCTGTCATCATTACAGCATATAAACGTAAACGTAAAACGGCTTCGTTTTTTACTGCCGTTTTTAATGTTTTCCCCTTAAAATATTTTTTCAGCATTCACTTTTTTACAAGATAATTTTTTTAAAGTTTAAAAGAAAAATATATTGAATGACGGAATTCGATAGCTCTGCATAATAGCTGTCACGTCGTCAGCCAGCTGGCAGGTTTGGTGGTGGTGCAAATTATGTGCGTAGAAATATTTAAAAAGACTACACTTTCATTGCACATAATTTACTTGCAGTTTTCACGACACGCAAAATAGTTTGAGCCAGTTTATGTAATATAGGAAGATAGATAAATTTACAATGTGAGGAAATAATATAGTAATAAAATAATTATTGTCGTCGTGTGATCCGGATCATTTTGACGATCACACACACACTCTTGCACACCAACAAACTTATATAATCAACAAGATTATAATGTTGATGATGTAAATTATATTATTATTAAGTATTATTATTTCACTAGACTAGAGTATCCCAACTCTACTTAACTTTTCTCTTGTCTCGGCGACATCAACATTGTCGACGTAGAGAGCTGTCGTCGTGTGAGTCAATAGGCTTGCTTGATTTGATTAGGTTTCATTTTCTTCTTGTTCTCTGATCTGTGCTAACATATATGCCTGTTTCTGTGTAGTAACTAGCGTGGGTAATGAAGCAAAATAGAGTAGTAAACTGAGCGTAATATGCGGCGTAGCATAGTAATCATCACAATTTTTGTCATGTTTTGTGTCTCCTTCTTTTTATTCTGATCCTCGCCAACTTTTTTCCCTATAAAAATAGTTTGTATACCTATTACTTATACTACTGCCAGCATGACATCGTTTTTTTCTCTTTTAGAAAAAAAGATCAAGTTACACTTTACTTATTATTATCATTATTATCATCATAATCATGATTATCATTCATTACTTGGGCTACTACTAATGCCTTCATTGCTTTTATATCTTAAGTAAAGTATCTACACAGACAAAACGAAAGGATGATTCTGATGATGATGAAGCTTCGGGGCGACATATTTTTTGTTGCACAATTAAATTCCCATGAAGAAAATTGATCATGATCATGATGCTGATGATGAGGATTATGATGCTTTTGGCTACCTGCTTTAGTAAATGTAGTTTTTTTAATTTCTTGGATGCCGACAGGCTGATATCGTCCTTTAATGTCATCTTTGTGTCACCAGCCCAGCAGCATCACGTTCTATCATGATCATCATCACCATCCCTATTAAATCCCAGCAGAGAATGACGATCGTGATGATATTTTTGTAGTGATCACCTCCAACTGTGAATTTTATGCATCCGTAGAGACTCTTTTGTATCATGATCATCATCATATCGTTCCTCAATGACACAACAACAGAAAAGTTGGACCCAGCCAGAAATACACCTTCTTTCATGCTCTCTCTTCATCTCTCTAGAAATTGAAAGCTGCTGCAACTTGCAACCCAAACCTAATTTGTTCTGTTCACAGTATCATATCATTATTGAGTAATCTCTCGTATTAAATCATTTACCCATCCTATCTATACCTACCTAACTAACTATCTAATCGTAAAAGTAGGTAACCAAATAAGATCCAAGTATAGATTACAATTTTCAATTATCGAATTTCAAAGTGATCATAATTTTTTTAATGAGCAGAATGAGAAAGGAGGGATGACGATTAAATAATTGCCATTATCAGATTAGGCATGCATAGTTAACTTTCAAGATGGCAAGATTTAGTATGCATATGGCTTATTGGTTGATCATTTCGATGTTGCTAATAATTTACCAAAATGAAATCATTAGTGTCAGATTTGCTCATCTTTTTCCAAGGACACACACACAGACATGCAGATAGAAAATAAGGACAAGTGGAGAGGAAACGTCAACAAGAAATAAATTGGTTTTTATATAAATTTTGAGAGCTTCTGAAAGCCTTGCATATTTGATATATTTTTCTACCAAGAAAAACGTCAAAGTCAGTAGTAAGCAGCAGGAATCTCTCAAAAGACTGCCCACACGCTCTTCTTCTCCCTTTCGCTGAGCTGCAAATTTGTGCAATGGGTTCTTGTTCTCGTAATTATAATTAATAATACTATTCTTTAAAAAAACAGATAACCCGATTGGGAGCGGTACACTCTGTTGCATACAAATAATACAATAATGAGTTGTATTTTAGCTACCACCGCTGGTTTTTTCTTTGGCGTTCTCAGGCTATGTACCTTGTCAATTAAATATAAGCAGGGATAAAAGAAGGCATGCATGCCCAAAAGCAGGATTTTGCTACAGAGACCAGAGACGTCCACCAGACCAAGAAAACATGCTGTTGAGTGCTGATTGTGTTTTTATAGGGTTGACTCCCCTTTCAATTTTCAGCTGTTTTTAGAGTACAAAAAGCAATTGATGCATGTGATTTTGCAATTTAACTTTAGAGAATTTGAATGATGTGAGCTTCATAAGAAAGAAAGTCCTTTCGCATCACATTAATCACAACAGAAGCAACAACAGCAACATGATTCTCTTCACATGTCATTGTCAGCTTCAGCTTCTCAAAAAAAAATTAATAATGAACAAATATAAATTCATAAAATCTACTTACCCCTTTCCATTTGCTTAAGATATACTTGCGTTTGTGATCGCTACCTGATGACTACTAATTTGCCTAGTGTAAATGATCAGCATCCAATCATTGCATTTTAGCTTGCACATTGCACAAGATTAACAATCTATTATCTAAGCTGCACACTGGTTCTCTGCTTAAATGTTGGTTTTGTAATATAATCCATTCATCTGAGCCACCCTACCTACAAGAGAAAAAAAACGTGTACATTTGGCTGTCATTACCAGTTATGTTTGCTAACAAATCAGCTTTTTTGTATAAAAAAATAATATTTTTTTAAACAAAAAAAGAGGATCTTTTTTTGTATACAGCTATCTATTACTCAATTCTGCTTTTAGTCATCGTCATCAAATTTAATTGTCAAATATGACATGCATTTAGTTCTGGTAAATATGAACGTGAATAAGATAACTAGATAACTGTTAATTTATGTACTGCAGCCGTACTATAAACGGTTTTGAATGGTATTTTCAAGGAATTTCTTTTTGATTCGATTATAATATCTTGACTCATTCATTATTCACCTCACCTCCCTTATTTAATTCGACGAGGAGAAGCATCACCGTCTCAAGGTTTGGCTACTAATACAGCTAACTACATTTCATAAGCTGCCATAAATAACATTAGTTTACTACCTTGTGTAATAAGTAATAAACCAGTTGGTGGTGATGGTAATAGTGGAAATGTGAGGAAAAAATAGATGTAAGTTTTTATGTATTTTGAGGACCTGTTAATTCGATTCTTTCATTATTTTGCGCAGAATCAAGGTGTTCATTTCATTCAACTTTGTAGCAGATATCTGCAAAATCAAAACAATTCTGCAGAGATGAGTTGGTCAGTGTAGATAACATTCATCTTCAACTATTTTTATGCTATTAGCTATCATATCATGCATTATATTTTTACCTACCACCTTTTCATCAATAATTTGATCATGTAGCAGTCATCGTCGTTGTTCCAGGTCCGGTAATTTTGCTGGTGGCAGGTAACAGCAACTACCAGTAGTCCGACGGATAAACACGCTTAATTTCCCTTAATTGATATTATTATTACATATTATACATGTAAATGCTGCCAGAGTTGTTACATAAAACAACTAATCATTAACATGTATAATAGTCATAGAATCATCAGGTACCTCAAGAAACCTCAAAAATACACTGTATTCAGTCAAATTTTCTGTTTTTATACCATATTACTATCAACCAATTAAATTAGATAGGTACCATACGTTATCAACACTGGTGCTGACTTTCAAATTTGTTTAATTAAAAATTTTTGGCAGACGAGAGCAATTTTTGGAAGACAAGCCGTCTAAAAACTAGGTAAACCAAGAAGAGTTTTTGAGCTCTACACGAGCAATTATTTACTGCTTTTATCAAAGAAAAATTTGAGAATGATAAAGTCAAAAACGAATTGAAAGGTTACAGCATTTTCTTGTGGCTTTGGAAAAAAATGTTGTCCTTGGATAATAGCTGTAAGTACTCAATACGCATCGTATATTATGTTTGAATTTTGGTGAGGTAATATATCTTTATTATTGTCATTAATCATCATCATTAGTACATCTTTAGAATGGGCGCATAGGTTGAAGACTGAAGATGCTAGAGTAGAGTGTTATGTAGGTACATAACTGTTGATATGGTAGAAAGGCGTGTTTTTTTTCAATTGAGATAGACGAAAAGAAGGAGTCATTAAAATATTACGCTCATTAGCTTAATAGCATTTTGATGAATGCAAATGGAATTCCTTTTATTTTCTCCGATTTTTCTTCTCTCTTTCTTCATATTATTCTAACGAATTTTTTTTTCTTCAAATTTTTTTTCCTTTCTTTAAGCTGCAGTAAGAGCAAAGGCACGCACATGAACGCTCACCGAACAAGAGACAAGGCCATTCTGTTTGTTTGGTTTAGTTAAAGTTATACACACATGACGTGATTGGAACAATGTGCCTTTTCAAAAGTATAAAAGCTTGAAAGTGAAGATGCCACTGCAGATGATGCTGATATAATGATGATGCTGAATATTATACCAAAATGGATTCCATATTCTTGTAAACTAGAAATAAATTTCCTTTTCAGAGAATAATAGCAGCAAAGGAAGTAAATAAATATTTTTGGAAAAACAAACAACACACAAATCCTAATCCAAATCAGGCAAACCATGAAGAAAAAATAAGAAGAGATTTACTTTACTTGCCTCGTGTTCATTTGCTTATTGTTATGAACCTGGATAAAAACGTGTTGACAAACTGAATACACAAAAACCTACTACACTCCACGACTTTCTCCTACACAAAATTAATATAATGGTAATGTGGTGTGGCTAACACATGCAGTTTACAATTAAGCTTGTTAACTATACCATTATGTGGAAATAATAAAAGGAATAAAAGAAAAAAAACTTTACATTTACATTTAATCTCTTTTGTATGCTCCTGTCCTACAAATACACTAGCATATTTTTGTAAAAACCATCATCATATTATCAACTGAAAAGGAAATCTTATTTACGACAATGAATACATATGAATTGAGTAAGTAGAGATAAATAGGAGAGTTGCTTTGTTTTAGCTTAGTGGTGGTTTTGTAGCAAATAGTAATGGCATGTGTTCGTTAACAGATGTGCATATCATCATGAGGAGCAAGAGCAAGCAGCAGCTTGTTCATCCTTTTAAAAATCTGTTTTTTGGCATTTAAAACTCTGTAATGATCGTAAGTAGATGATAGGTAAATACAAAGTCTGACTGACTGACTGCGAAGAATGAAGACTTGTGTGTGCTTGTGCTCTTGTGCAGTTAAGCGTTTAGTTAATAGGCCTTGTTCATTATCATCCCATCATCAACATGATTTTAATGTACGTGCTTATGTATTGTATTTAGTAATTTGCTTTCATGTTACTATACATTTGGTACACATTTTATATACCATTTTATATTTATCAGCTTAACTCAGAGAAATATCCCGTCAACTGTGTGTATTTGCTATACCAATACCATCACTATCACGCTACTTATCTTTCAGAAGATGACATTTTTGGTTTACCAGTTTTTTTGTGTGTTGTTGTTTTGTGGTAGCAGTGGCATGACATCAGGAATCATCAGTCACTCACTCCTCATCCTAATAATCATGCCTGCCTATGAAATGCTATGAAGAAATTTACATTTTCAAGCACACGGTATGGAAATGGAGTATGTATCTACCAACTACCAAGTCTTTTGGTTTTTAAAGAATATATATTTACTTCTAAGAAGACATTGATTGCTGTTGGTGGTGTGTTGCAATGGCAGTATTATGTCATTTATTTCTCCATCTTCTCTTTTACTCGTAAAAACAACAATAATAACAGAGCATTACTCTTCTCTCTTTCGAGCTCGGAGCTCAGGCCTCTTCTTCTACTGCTTCTTTGAGAAAGCTTCGTTTTTTATTTTGAGATACGCAAGATTCGGTGCAAGAGAGAAAGATGTAGTAGTTTTTTTTAGAAAAGTTGAGTGTGTCTAACGGAAAATCCATGAAATGTGTGCGTAGTTATGTCACAGAGACTTGCTCAAAAAAATATAATCACTGCTGCTATGACTATAAGAAGCGCTCAAAGTAAATCCTAAAGTTTTTTTGGGTTTTTTCTTGGGATAACGCACACAGAAAAACTATAATGATGATGATGGCGTTTTTTATGGAGATGTCGTATTTGTGGCAGTTTTCTTTATGCAGATAGATATTATGAACGCTGTTTTGATTTTTATGCTCATCCTTTCTTAAACAAACAAAAATAAAAGGCATGCCATGACATTGGCATCGCATCATAATAGTATAATAGATAGAATGACAGAGTGAAGAAGAAGAAAAAAACTGAAAGAATAGAACAAGAGAGGTAGAGAGAGAGATAGGCAGAAAAACTATTAAAATTCCATTAACCACAAAAAGCTAACATACATATTTTCTATTTTTTTAAAATGTATTTTTGAAACAAGCATAAATTCTATGCGTGTAGTGTGTGTGTGAAATGCTTAAAAAGAATCTGAATTAGTATAAGATGTATGTAGAGATGTAAAAGGACAAACAGTGTTTTATTGCCACACATCATCATCGTCATCATCATGATCATACTACACCATAATGATTGTCAATGAATGAGCAAATGCACACTGACTGTTTGTGTAACCACCACACGCACATTTTTTGGAGATTTGAAAAACCGAAATAAAAACAGTTTGACTGGATTTTTTGGCGTGTATGGAACCTAGCTGTTGACGGGGATTGTCTTTTGACGAATGTTTTTTTGCTTAACCGACTCACATTTTCGCATGCTGTGGTTTATGGTTCTTGTGTGTCCTCAGGAGTTAGTATGTGGTGGGAATTTTTTTGTCACCGTGAAAAATATTTGCTGGGTTTACTATACGATACATCATTATCTACACACATACTATATCTGTAAAAAACGCTTATTGGAAGATTGTCTCCAGTAAAAGGGAAAAAATGTGTAGGAATTTTTCAATCTTCCCTTCTTTGTAAATATGTCTAGCCAAGTTTTATGACCATCGACGACAATGATGATAGGCATCACACATGCAAAAAAATAATCCTTTAAAAAAGGAAGAAACGAAAAGAGCAAAGTAGGAAAAAATGAAATGGTATTTTTGTGAAATGCCACGCGATGGGAGGATGGAATATATGAAATAGCAAAAAAGAAAATATTATTATTATTATATATTTTTTAAAAACTATATGGTAAAATGGTGTTGTCGATTGACAACACACTTTCCTTAATGCATTATTGTCTACTCTTCTCTGCCACGCTTTTTTTATATTTGTGCTACATGGAGAATGGAGACACGACACGACACCGGGCCATCCTGCTGAAAAAAAAGTTAATAATTTTGTATCGACCGACCATATTTTTTTCTGTGTTAGTTTTTGCTTTTGCTACGCTTTTTCCTGAATGGTTTTAGTTTTCTTGACACGGTGTTTTTTCTCTCTTGATGTGTGTGTGTGCGTGGCGTGGAGATGATCTCATTTTATAGCTTTTATACTAAAAGTGGTCCGCGAAAGGTATTGAATGTGTTATAAGTTAAAGGTGCATCGCATGCAAGAAGAAAACGACGACGAAAAAGAAGGCGGCAGGCATGACAGGGCCCAGAGAAAGAGCAGCAGGTATAAAAGGAAAAATATTTGTGCCAGGAGTTAATAGTAGCTCTTGTGGAGCTCTGTTCCGTTATTGATCCAAAACGAGAAAAGAAGAAGAAACGAGGATAAGACATTAAAATCCATTTGCACATTTTTTTCTTGAGGAAAAAGGAAGACGTGCTGAATGAAGAACGAAAACGATGAGAAAGAGAGAAAGAAAGAGACGTATCGAAAATCAACAATAAACCAACAGAAAAGGGAGTCAAAATGCACAAAAGTACACACACATGAAGAAGATGAAGGCAGAAGGCACCAGTTCAAAGCAAAAAAAAATATAAAGGCAACATGTAGCTTCTTTGCATCATCGCACCGTTGTTGCAATGAAAGAAAGGGGAAAAAATGGTGCCAGTTTTTATGATAGTCGTAATCGTAATACGGATTGGAAGGTAGTAAAAGTAAAAGGCAGATTGCATTTTCGGTAGGAGTCCAAAGACGCCTGAACGCTTAAAATCCTGATGTTCGCCTGATATTTTATTTATACGGATTTATTTTTTTCTTTTAGAAAAGAAAATAGGTATGTAGGTAAAAGGTAATCATTTTTTTTTCTCTCCTTTGAGAAATCCTGCTAAAGCTAAAGATCACGTATAAACGTAAAGATGAGAATGAGATGAGATGTGGGGCTGACGCAAGTGAGTTGAGAGACTTGAGAATGGAAATTGAAGGAAAGAATGTAAAGACTGTAAAATAAATAAACAGACATTTGATTTTACGCGCAGTGGTAATTACAGATTGAGATCAATATAAAAAAGTCGATGCAAACGTAATAAAGGTACTAATTAAAGGTTTTCTTTAATTACTGTTGATACCCAGGTGTATTTACAATTATCTTTGTTTTTTATCAACAAACCTGGATTCTTTCAAAGAATCTACATTCTCCCTTTCATTTAATTTGCCAACTGTTTTGATCACTTTTAATTGTTGATATTTTTGCTAAATGATAATATTTTGAAAAAACATTAAATAAATTTCAGCGAGTTTGCAAAATCCGCAGAGAAACGTGTAATAAAACTAGAGCAAAGAGATGGAAAAACATCGCTTTGAAAAGTTTTCATTCTATTTGTGTAGCATGGCAGCCGAGCCTGAGCAACGGAGCAAAGCAAAGAGATTTCATGTTGTGCATG
>JAQFYG010004415.1:0-11053 GCA_034694325.1 Entomobrya corticalis | reverse complement strand
CGATTTAAGTAGAATTGCCGTCGTATCGAATAGTAATAATAACAATAAAACTGAAGACACATTTCAAATATTACATATGTGGATACTAATAATAAGATTATTATTACTTTTCTACTATTACTCTACTACGATAACTGCAACATACTATTGCAAAACAAGCAAAACATAGAGAAAACCTGGGAAAAAGTCACGTTCAACTCTTTAAAATAGATTGTTATAATACTATGGTATTCTATACTCCGGTCTTTGCACATTTTCCAACCATTTTTCTCATTTGTTTGAAATATCATCAACTTATACTCTTATCACGTAATTTGATTTGATGCAATATTGATCAGCGTATTATTATCCCACTTCCGCAAATACGGAGACGTAAAAAATGAGACCTTGCAAAAACTGAAGTAGCAGTGATTCAGTTTAAAAAATAGAATCTATTATATGAACAGAGCTAATAATGAGATTCGAAAATAAACAAGCAAGCTGATACCTTTCTTAAAACTAGAGTTAGCTCAGTAGCTAAGGAAATATTTCTCATTTCTCTACTTTCTCGAGGTCCATTTAGATATGAATTGAACATGGAACTAAAGACGATAGTATCAGCATAATTCACCAATTACCAGCAGCATAGTATTAGTATGAGTATAAGGTAAAGCAATGTGTTATACAATAATACAGATTTCCTTTTGAGTACTTCCAGCTTCCCTTTTCTCTGGTTGATTAGGTTATATTAAATCTAGCTATAATGCTAGTAATGAGAACTCAGTCAGTATGGGTACGCATAATATTACATTTTTTGAACTGAATGGATGCAACTGGAAAGGTGTTAAATGAACGGAAAAGGAATGGTTCTTTTCATGTGTCAAATTACTATACATACATCCACACATGTTGGATACACTAGAATCATCAATAAATCAAATCTCTATTATCTGCGTTTAGCCTACCACACCACAATATCCTGTCTTTTGACAAGATAAGTAAAGTTTGGACCGAATATGTAACTATGTACAAAGATCTAAAATGTAGTGGTTTTGGTGATGTGGGAAACACTTACAACCCATAAAAACTCTTAACAAGAAAGCAAATCTCAGCGTATGATTTTCACATTAAGTGCAGCTGGAAATGCATAAAAAACCTTTCTTGTCAGAAAAAATTACGAAAGGATGCTAAGGAATGCATTGTTGGTAAAGTCAAGTTTGACCCGCAAAACGAAACCATTTGCCACTTATATAAAAATAAAATGTGTGCCATGCGATAAGACAAGAAAATGGGGTACTCGAAGGGAGACTTTTTACTTTGTACATTGTAACTTATGCTGGTGACGTTACACTTTCTGAGCAGAAACTCTTGACAAGTATCCTGCTCTTGATGTGGCTGGTGACGCCATCACAACCAATTGACGTAAAATCCTACAAAATGGAATTGAAACTGTGAGAGAAGTGGTTCCTTAAAAATTGAAGTCCGGTGGTGGTGATTGCATGCGATTGTGTAACCAGCATGCTGAAAAAAGATGATGGTGGTGAGACATGTAAACCGAAGCCATAGTTTTACATTTGAATAAGAGAGATGCTTATTATTAGGGCAACAATATAGCATAATATGAAGCAACAGAATCCTGCATGGAGTAAAATGACGACCGAAAGGAAGTAGTTAAAGGATGACAGAAAATGGAAGTTGAAGAGAAGTATTATGAACGCATAGAGGAAAAAAGGGACTTGACCATAAACCATTTGGTCCTGTTCCTAGTTCTTCATCCCACCATCTCATCTTCTACCCTGTACGATACAGGAAGACGAGACATCCACATATCCAGTCAAAAAAAAGTTTCAACTAAAAGACGTCTAAACTAAGTATAATCATCATCACCACGTCAACCAGCCACTACTCTATACCAAGAAGCGTTACACTTGAGCACTTGGTGGTGGTAGTGGTATGATAGAAGCAAATACTTGAATACAGGAGGACACGAACCGTATAAACCTTGAGCGTTTTATGAGAAACCAGCACCAGCCAACACAACGACAACAAAGCAATATAATAATATTATACATAATACGACCAAGGAAAAAATACTCAACTCCACTTGAATCCAGAAAAATAAATATATTTCAAGAGAGCAGGGATCGTGTGTAGCCGGTCTAGTGTAATAATAATATTAAAACAGAGTGTATAGATACGTATTATGGAAAACGCAGAATAATATATAGTGGCTAGATGAGAGAGAAGAGAAAGAAAAATATAAACACCATCTCAACAATACTTGCTTGCTATGCGTGTTTTCATGAAAAGTTTCAACAAACTCGCCGGGATCTCTGCTCTATTGCTTATTGCTCTTCTTTTTACGACGGTAATTTAGACAAAACCTTATGCACGCAAGAAAAAGGAGCAACAGAATGAGAATAAGAAAGAGCCAGAAAAAACCACATCATAGTAATATGTCAGCAGGCATTATGAAGGACTATCCACAAGAAAGAAGAAGCTGGGTTTTTTAAAGAATATCAGCTCGCTGGATGAGGGTGCAGTAGCAGTGGTAAAAGGAATGTAGGCTGTAGGAAAGGGATATGCATATAAATTTGTTTGTTTGGTTCATAACGTTTTAAAGATAAAAAAATGAATAGGAAAAACTGTTCTTGAGTTTTTTGGAGAAGTACTCATCTTACTATTCTCCGCTATGGAATTCAAGCATAAAATAACACACTAAAAGCTTGAATGCAAACCCAGCTACAAACGTTTTCTGGTCCACTTCCCAACTTCCCAAATACATCTCCTTTTCATTTTATTTGCACTGCTGGTGAGTAAATACACTAGGTCGTCGTCATTCATTGTTACGATGATAGCTTTACACAAACTATGTTTTCTTTTCGACATAATTCCGAATTTCATTTCTGCCAATTTCCAACCGCTTTCAAAAAATATGGGCACAGTTGGGAGATTTAGATATGGGGAAAAATATATTTAGATGAAAATAGTCATAATATGATGGGATCGAAGCGAAAGGGATCTGTCAACTTGCGTCTTGTCATCATTTATATTTCTCTCACTCTCTCGCTGTAGCTAATCTGATTTCTCACTTCCCCTCCTCTCTGACTCTGGCTGAACCGCACTCTCCCTCTTCATTATTTTTCTTCCTATTATACATCACTTTCACTTTCTTTTCTAAACATATTATGGCAAACCCTAATTATTCATTTCTTCTCTCATCGTCGTCAACCAAGCAGCATTTGAATGCGATATTCAAGTGAATGTGTAATTTTTGATGAATTATTATTGGCAGAGGTGATCGATACGAGTATTTTTTCGTTTCCTCTTGATAATAGGGTTACCCCAGCAGCTTACAACCATTAAATTCGACATTCATTTTTATGTTAAAACAGTTTATCCACTACTACAGTGGTAGCACTTATATAACTACCCGTATCAGAAGCATTTACTACCATATGGAATTTTTTTAACCAGCAAGTTTCGTTTGACTGATGACAAAGGAGACCACCAGACCAGACCAGGAAAGCCAGCATTCCACAACTGACACATGAATGAATACCCAGGCTCACCGCATCATTATCATCATCGTTGTTGGCATCAGAGCCGTGGAAATCATAATATATTATCATGTGCTTGCATAACTATATACCTCTACACATTCATATTAATAATAATAACAAAAGGGATCGTAATCGTAATCATATCTTATTCATTCTCACCAAGAGTAGAGACGAGCATTATAATAATTATTATTACATAAGGCATAATGCTAGCTACTACTACTCCACATCACTTTGAATAATGATAATCGTTTTTCTACTAACCTACATACTATACGTCAGCGTTTATACATGGCCGCAACACATCTTTCTTTTCCTAAAGGCTACATGGATAAAAGCCTCCCTTTCGTTCAGTAAGAGAATACACTACAAAATGTGTAGCAAACTGTTAGCAACAAAGGAACATTATCCATTGACATAATGATTAAATCCGATACTTCCTTCCTTCTGTCTTTGCCATCATCCCTATGTTTCTTTCTTTTATATATAACGAATCTAAATTCTCACAAAATAAATGAATAATAATAATAACAATAACGTTATGTCATTATGTGCGCTTATATAGGTGTGTAAGAAATTTATTATGTATATTATCTCGGTGTGTCTACTGAGCAGGGAGGAATCGGTAGTTTGTAATCATAGCTCATTTCCCTCTCTGTTTCCTTACACCCGTTGTTTTGTCTTGCTGGAGGAAAATGTGTATAAACTCTAATTCATTACTTTCTCACGACTGACAAGAAAGATGATGAGGAAGCTATGAATGCATTAGCTGTCACCAGCAGTGGCAACGACGCACATCTTCCTTTTCTCATTCTCTACCTATTTAATGATTCCAGAGAGCAATATAGCTAGTTTGGAGAGCATTATTATTACACTACTGTCGTCGAGCATTCTCTCTAGAAAGGATGATACTCGAACAAGTAAATGTCGTAACTACTTAGAATTACAGATTTTCCATCATCATATACTCGTCGAAAAAGCTTTTACTTTGATTCCACTACTGGAAAATGAACGGAAGATGAGTGAAAAACAGAAGGAAGTAGAGAGAATGAGAGAAACTTTGTATCTCAGCAGCTAATATGCTCGTCTGATTTCTCTGTAAGAACTCAAGCAGAAAAAATCTCTTTCTAGGAGCATTCACTCGTCAGATTCAATTCATCATTTTTTCTGGGATAACCCCATTCTCTTATCGTTTTCATTTGTGTAAATAGTAAGTACACATATAAACCCTACCATTTTATCGTGTGCTCTCATGCTTTTTTGTACACGAGTACGGAAAACCATGATGCAAAGCTATTTCCCAAGTGTGTTTCTTCAGTACACATTTGTAAGCGTTTGTGACATGTACAATTGCAATTGTATATTACGCCAAACAAAAAGATCCCTGTGACAAATGAGATAACACGAAATACCACATCACCGCAGCAGCCTAGCGATACTAGCTTATATAAAATTCAATTGAATTCAATGTAATTTTGTGGCAAAGGAAAACTTTTTCCAAAATGAAACTCTCCCTGAAACTTCTCAGTAGTGTAACATGTATATCTGATTTATTTATTCACTCATTCAAAGAAAGTGTAATATGAGTACATAGGACATGGGCGTCATTCATTATACTGTTTTTATTATTTCTTTTAAATGCATGCCTATTTACTTATAGTAATGAATATGCATGCAATGCGATTATAAAGTGAGAAACGTGTACTATCACTCAGCCAGCTTTAGATACAGACTTGTCATTTTTAATCATATTATCACCATTACCATCACCATCATCAACACCATAGTGATCTTCATCCCTTCTTCTTCTGGCACAGTGACAGAAGATAGAGACAAAAAAGAATATAAAATGTAATATATGTACTAATGCTCAGCATCACAAAAGTTTATACATACTTTGTTGAATTCATGTTTTGGGGAGTACTTTCTACGATACACCCTTCAGCATACATGCAAGTAATAATAATAGCTAGTTAGGAAGAGTTGATAATCATGATAGCGTAGAAATATGGGTAGAGCGAGAATTCAAAGCATAAAGCAATAATATTTTTACACCCATAAAACATGCATTCGCAGTAAAAACAAAAGAAATCGGGAACAAAGTGATAAATCAAAAAATAAAAACCGTGTTGTTAGTTTTTAATAGTATTGCATGTTATGTTCTTGTTAGTTATTATTTACGGCTATTATGTTACTAGCGCACTAGTTCAGCAACACCATAAAGTAACAAAAACGCACCACTCGTTCTGTCTCTATCTGTTTTTAAATTCTTACTCTGAATCATTGGTACAGTATCGTCTGTTTCATTAATTGAAATTAATGAAAGTTGAAGGAAACCATGTAATACAATCATCACCAGCTCAGTTAGTTTAGCGTAAAAACGACCTCGTTTTCTGAGGGGGGGAAAACGATGTTCTAATAAAACAAAAATAATTCTGTCGCTGAAGGGAAATCCGCCGAATCAGGGTGGCGGATTTTCTATTTTTCAGTATTACAGAAAGCGCATTTATGAAAATAGACTCACTATTATCTGTATTCTTATTATTCCAAGAATGAAATTGAAGCTAACGAGAAAACAAAAAGAGAGATTTGTATTCTAGCTGGTGAAATGTGTAAATAGGAAGCCTTTTTATGTGATCGTGTTATGTAACATTATACCTAATGCATATATAACTTTTGTAAAAGATTCCTATTCGTTATACTTGAAAACAAATTGGGTTTCCTGTAAAGGTCGCCCCATCCATCTATTCTAATCCCAGCATATTATTCAATTATTAAATTAGCATTACTGTTGAAAAACTCTCACAGTATTATTATTTGTTCTCTGTTCTTTCAAATTGTCTACAAAGGGGCATATATGCAAATTCAAGCAATACGGGAAAGATAACATTTAATGCTCTACTAGTAAGTCATATTTACTGCATATTAGAGCTCTCATTTACGTAACTGTATTCATCATCATTTTATGATGGGACGATTAAATGAGTGCATAGCAGTATTGCCATAAAAAAAAATTTAAAAAAGGTTACAAGGTGCACGAAGAAGTATAACGACTGTACGTAACATTAATAATGCACAAAAACTGGAAATTGTATTGCATGACAGCACAAAAGTTACATTAGCACTCACACAGTGGTTGTTGACTCCTGGGTGGCTGAAGCTATCTTCTTGACTGCATGTTTGTAAAGATAGAAATGCATGCAACAACAACATGTATTTATTATTATATTTACAATGATGAAATTTAATTTGAGCAATATGTGTTGGGCCTTGTTTACAAAAAAGATGGGGAGACGAAGAGAAAGAGGAAAACATGCCATGTACTACATACTCCGTTTCGTGTCTTTCATATTAATAAAGGTTTTCTTCTCAAACATTTCCTTGGTCCATGCAGATAATACCCATTTGCACTTGCGAAAAACAGAGAGAAGTGGGAGAAGAGCAGTAAACATGGCATAAATTTTAAGACAGTAAAACCGGCTTAAGTGATGATGTTTACTACGCCATCTTGCACGTTTTATCTAATGAATATATTATGATGTACGAGGCTTTCCCTCTCTGAATGTGCCATACAGTTTAGTAGCGTTACTTTTAGCTATCTTTGTCCTCGTTATTGGAGCAATAATGCTTTTCCATATTTCGTTTCTTTCGTATCTCTGTGAGCTCAAAATTAAAGGGAAAGCATATAGAATATCATGTAAAATACGAATAGAGTACGAGAAAAGAGTTTAAACCGGTTAAACAGAATATAAGTGCGGATAATGCTTAGTTGTTCTGCTCGTGGGCACCGCTACAATATCCATTTCTAAAATTTCATTTATATCAGTTTGCACACATACAGTGCGGCCACTTCCGGTAGAGTATTCATACTATACATCAATTGTCTCTACCTAACTACATGTAAGCATGCTCATAAAAGGGTCAGCTTTTGACACCGGGATACCAAATCCAGTAGGACTATTCCCGTGGCCGGCAAAATTTTGTGGAGCAAAAAGGAAAACATTTTAGTGAAGCTGCGACTGCGAGCATCGCGAAAGAGTTACAATTGAACGAGATACCAAATAATAATAATCGTTTAAAAATGTTTTTATTCTTCATCCTATTTACCTTGTCATCTTTAATTGAAAAAGATGGAATGTAAAGGGATAGAAGGATATTAGTAGTTTTGTAAATTTAAAATAATGCGCTCGTGTAGAGAAAAGAAGCTTTCTCTTCTACCATAGAATATGGCCGCTATTACGTTATGATTTTTTAGACACTCAAAAAGCATTTCTTTTCGCTATTACGCTAAGTGACATTTATCGGCAATAAAAAGTGTAGTTTTTCTTTGGAAGAAAATAAAAGAAAATGACAATGTTTTACACAAAGATTTCATTCCTATCTCTCCTACGACTTTTCTATGTCATTTTTCATAAATTGTACATCGTCCTGCCTACATAGTACATTGGTACATGGTCTAAAGTACAGCACGTTCATTTTATAATAATAAAAACGTAGATGTCATTATAGTCAATACAACAGTTGGTGAACACAGCAGGAAATTTAATGTTGGTCGCCAACGGCGACCGTGCATTGTAACCTAAAAACCGACTCTAGTTTATCATTCTCATTATTATTATCTGAGAAAAAAGAAGTCAACGAGAAGACTAGGCGACCACAACTGATTGAAATTGCATTGTGTAGAATTCCTTCAAAATTGACAAAAATATTTCTGCCACTTTTCAAGAAAACTGTAACATTTTCTGCAATAAGCTACGTATAAAAAAAGTTTCAAATGCATTACGACAATATATACCTGTTTGTTAGGCACACAAAATTGCACATTGATTAAAGTTTAAGGAGTGATTGCTTTCTACAACGGCGTAGTTTGTAATAGTGGTAGTGGCAGTGGCACTCACTACACCTGTAAAAACTCGAAAAAGCAAGTTGATCCCATAAAAACTCTAAACCATGTACCATGATTATTATTGCCACTATTTCTTCTACTATCACCACTATGTTTCCCTGCCAGCTAACATATATATTTTTCGCAAACCTCCCAGCAAAAAAAACGTAGCAGCAATTCTAAATAGCATGTATTATGTATTATATGGCATTAGGTGCAGTAAGAGTTAGTAGTAGAGTGGTCGTCGTAGTATCATGTAATAATAACAAATAGCGCAAACTAACTTTCAGTAAGGTTGTTCTAGGACAGCATTATCACAGTATGCTTACACCACCAAGACAACAGATATTATACAAGTTGAAGACAGCTCTATCTGAGAAAAAACACCAAAAGAGAGGCGAAATTGGACAGGTTAAGCTTCCCAATATAGGTAATAACATTATTGCTGAAAAACTGGCTTTTATCCCTTTCTTTCTCGTGATGGTTGACTACCTACTACGACTACCACTATACCAGCACCACTATAACATCAAGCAAGCAAGATCACCAGTTTTTATACTGTACCTACTCATGAACAATTGAGCTTTTTGGCTTGCTTGTTGTACTTCGGTATACTGCTACTCCATTTTTATATAATCATTCCCTCTCTAGTTACCAAAAGCATCCCTCTATCGGTCCTATCGCTCTTCTTATTTCTTCTGAGACCGGGTAAAATAAGAAGACGACAAAAAAGACCGTGAAGTGATGTAAGTCATCGTCATCATTATTTCAAGTGAATTAGATTTTTCAAAAATATATAGTCACTCATATGTAGACATTGCATATGTACTTATACTTTTTTCTTTCATGTTTGCAACATTATCGTGTCGACTGGTAGTCTCGTCCAATTTTCTCCTTGATAGAGTTGCTTCTCTAATGCCACTTTCTTGTTTAAAAGAGCTTTTTATTTTACATCAACTGCTACTAACATACAGAAAAACAGAGAACATGGTACTTTGGTATATATTCTCATTGCACAAACATTCATAAATATAGGTATACTTGCACAATAAGCGGTTGCGATTCATAGATAAAGGAAAAAGAACCAAATAGGTATTTGATGAGATTTTCTATTTTATAAGACGACAAGTAGAGTTTCTTTCAAACTAGTGCAATCCCACAAAAAAATTGCATTTTTCTTGTTTTTTGCTACCTCTAAATATGTTATTGAGTGGAGAAAATGCTACTGTTATTGTGTCTGTGTGTTGAGAATATTTAAAAAATGCATGTCTTCTTTCAATTTCTTGCTGCAATAATAGCAATAGTAATAATGGCCCAAAATATTGTACGATATTGCAACTGCTGCGATTGATCACAAATATGCTCCTCGTTAATAGGCTCTCTGGCTCACCCACAGAGTAATTCTACACAAAATAGGAGAAAAAACTCGGACTTGGTCAATAAAACTGTAAGTAAACTACGTACATTATGGACGGTTGTGGTATGAATGAACAGTTCTCTTTTCTTCTAGTTTCAGATCATCAGCATTATTAACATCAGAAGAAGAAAAAATGTCTCGTTTTTGCTCTCGTTTTGTTCATCTCATTTACCAGAAACAGAGCAGTTTGTGATTGCTTCAAGATTGCTTGGTACGTAAGTAAATAGCTTGGCATACCAAAAAGAGATGGTATATGTTTCAAACTGAACAAGAAGAAGAGAAAAAATATTGTTACCATATCACATCATCCCAAGGGAAAAACGGCAACAATTTATAAAAGACAAAACTGTTTTCCAATTCATGCCTCTCACTCACAACAACAGCAGCAGGAGCAGCCAGAGAGTAGAGCAAAAATTGTAATGTAGCACAAACCATGACTCTTCATCATCTTCAGCTGCCTCCTTTTAGATTATAACAATATAAATATACTGACTGACTGACTAGCTTTTAAGGGAAGAATTTAGTCTGTGTGAGAAATATGGGAATGATGATGATTATGATTTCTTTTCATACTTTTCTCCTTTATCCCAGAGAATATTTACGAAACAAGAGCAAGCATCAAGCATGACTGATGATACGGCATGACTGAAGAAGACAGTGAACACAACAAAACTTCAACCAGCGCATGAGTCATAAATTACACTGCTACACGTACGAACTGGCACTATACTGGTATTATCAAGTTTTCATTTCTCATCTTCCTATTATCAACATGATATGATTATAATGGTTGGACTCAAGCACGAACAAAATATTTCATCATTATCATCTTTTTTCTTCTTTTTCATGTTTTTTCATACTTAAACTTTGGCTGATAAGGAAACTGGCACTATCTTCATCGGTGCATATTACAAGTTGCACGGTTGATTTTTTGTTGTCCACAGACGAAAAAAAAGTGTGCCATTTCCTTCCTCCCTGCTAACTGTCATCATGTTTGATTTGATGCACGTATTTGATGATGCAAAGCGATAGTTGGTTTCACAGAAACGGTAAACAAAAATTGTCAGTGCTCAATGAGATGAGATTTCTTTTAAATGGGGATAATAACAATAGCAAACGATATCAACAGAAAAAATAAAGCTTGTTAAGTTTCAAAGTGGCTGTAGGTCTATATCTTTAGGAAAGTAATGTCAAGTGAGGTTAATGTGT
>JAQFYG010004414.1:0-11056 GCA_034694325.1 Entomobrya corticalis | reverse complement strand
TATATCCATTAGGTTAAAATGGAATATATTTATTTTTCAAATTTTTCAGCAATTTTGTAGTTTCCTTATTGCAAAAGCTGCTCATTAATCGGAAGTTTTAAATTTTGATACGTTTTCTATGACTTACATATGACGCAAAACGGATATTTATACATATTTGAGCCAACTCGTAAGTAAATATGTAATCGCAGCCATCCGCCATACATTTTTAACTTTGCACATTTTTTCTGCAGAAGAGGTCAACGGAAATTAACAAACCGGAGCTCAATGCCCAGCATGGTAATGCGGTCCCATGGCAAACAAACAAAGGAAGTTATGGAAAAAAAAGAAAGGGTT
Organism: Entomobrya corticalis; assembly: GCA_034694325.1. Classification (NCBI taxonomy): domain Eukaryota; kingdom Metazoa; phylum Arthropoda; class Collembola; order Entomobryomorpha; family Entomobryidae; genus Entomobrya; species Entomobrya corticalis. The sequence goes on along the minus strand of JAQFYG010004414.1, from coordinate 10,720 downwards.
AGTTGCGAAACTGAAATTACATCTTGCGAACTTACTTGAGTGTGTATACAGATCAAATTTGATGTTTTTGAATAACAGAATAGCCCCGTAGGCACCAAATTATACAATATGTTAGAATAAACAATATTAAGTATTACGACACATATTTATTTATTGGTTTATTCATATTTTTGGCATCATTACAATTTAGAAAAAATCCATGTTGACGTGTTTCTTAAAAACAAATTATTTTTTTCGATGTTCCTAAAATTGTATGCATCAACCTAGTTTTTGATTCTATTAAAATATATTATAAGGAGCCATCAAACATATATTCATATAATTGGTACAGTATAGATTTCATAAAAATTATAGAGCATTCCAATATTACATGATGTGTTTTATAAATAAATAATAAAATGTGCATAATTTGCCCCACCATCTTATTATGTCTTAGTCTTCTAATATCCCATTTAGTATTGTCTCATGAATATCAATATACACCTCCGAAATGAAATACCCTCTTAATTTACCAAAGAAAAAGCTTTCCCCATTTCACCCAATTGTTACATATATTATTCTGCACGCTATTTACGATCTCGTAAATTTTTAAATTATTGCTGTGTGGGAGTGGGATTTGGGTATAATCAGGACATTTTGATATATTTTTCAGGAGAACTTCATTGAGAAATTTGTACAATATGTAGGTAGGTACATCCATAAATACCTATAATATCTACAATAATAGCCAGATATAGAGTTCAAAACAATAAACAGTTTATTTACTTGTCTTTTAGTATACCACAGAATTATATTGAGAAAATGTTCTCAACAACATCCATTTATACATGTATTTCCACAGAAATAGTACATAAGTATAAGAACAATTTGGTATACAAACTTTTTTTTATCTCTCAACCCTGAAAACAGTCATTGCCCGGTCTAACCGACTCTACGACACCATCACCATCAAACACAATATAATATAGTAAGTACATAGATTCTCCAATCACATGTGCCTATCATTATTTTACTATTATTTCCTAGAAACAAGCTGATACTGAAAATTTCTTCAAAGTGCCAACACATCGTAAATAATGTATGACATAAACACAATCTACTTGTTTGTGTCCTCCTCTCCTCCTACTAATGCATCTTATACCTTTAAAAACAACCGTTTTAAGTTTATAAATGAATATTATCATTATCACGTTATACTTATATCTATATACCGGGATCATATTTTTTTTAGATGTCCCGCTGATTATTATATTCCGTCCTTCACAAGCATTTCAGCAAGCAGACACACACGCTTACAACACAACCAACCGGTTTTGCTCGGCTCCTCCGCAGAAAAAAAGCCAATAACGTCGACTCCGTCTCCGTTTACTCCGCCAGAAAATCTAGAACCCTCCATCGTCCATCTATTTCTCTCAGATTTCTCATCATTTTCTCCCAACGCTCTACTCTTATTCTTCTACATCAGAATAATTTTTTTTGGTCTGCTTTATACCCTAAAAGAAAGCTAGAAAGTATTTATGACTACATAAAATTAAACATTAAAAACAAACCTGATGACATTTTCACCTATGTTGTTTGTCTTCCTGTTAATTCTTTTAAAAAAAGAAAGTTAAAAAAATATTATTTTAAAGAGAAATGGGGTATAATGTTCATTATGACATCATATGAAAATGCATTGCATGCATGCATACTATTTCAGCTCTTGATAAAGTATACAGACAAGAAGAATAGGGGAAAATAATAAAAGGGAAAGGTCTCCACTCGTCTGGTGCTACATGATAAGATGGAGAAGCTTGCATGAAACAAGCTATTTTTCTCTATGCGGCTCTATTCCCTAATATTATTATCGCCATTGCTCCATCTTCCATTCCATTCCATGCACTTCTTCTATTCTCTTTTTTTTATTCCTTCTTCGTTTCTCCATCTTTCTCCTTCCAGTTCTGTGAAAATGACTCCTTCTTCTCCATTCTCCGGCTTTGGTGGGGAAACCCTAATCGTGTAAAAGTGAGTTTCCATTAAACATAACACTCCTTTCTTTTTTTTCAGAAAACTATGTGCACTCCATGCATTGCATACATGTTATGTTGGATAATAGTAAGGTATATTATGTTTGAGAACCAAAAGAAAGTTTTTTTTCGGTGGTGAGGGGCTGAGAAAAAGTGATACGATGATGATGAGTAGTAAGGTGAAAGCGTTGAATGTCGCAGTCAGTCGTTGTCGTCGTCGTTGTGTAAAAGTAGTTGTAATGCTGGAGAGAATACTGGAAAGAGCATTATATTTTATATTTTTTCTTGATAATATTAAGGTATTGTAAGGCTTGTTGCATGTTATGTTCCTCATAATGTATGGATATGGCATGGGATGGGATATGATGGCGAGAGGGTAAGATTTTTTATGTGTAAGTATACTTTTATGTTGGATGTGTTCTCTCTGGAGAAACTTTGTTCAAGGGAGAGAAAGAGAGAGAAACTCTGTATTCCTACTTTAGTTTTTTTGGAAATAAAAAGTACTCTTGCTTGTATCAGAAGCTAGTACTACTACCACTTATATGTTACGACGCTTTTGCTTTATTTTCTCTTATGTGCTCTTGTACTATTCTTTTTTTTTGAGTTTTCCCCAACTCTAAATTTTGTTTCGATCATTTAGTTCCTGCACATCCAACTCGTCAGTTGTGTTCTCTTATCCGTTTGTAGAGGTTCGTCGTCACTCGGTATCCTTTCGTTGCTATTGTCTTTTTCTCCTTGTTTTTTCATCAGTTATCCCAGATTCTGTTGGTCAAAAAATAATAATAAAAATTGTCGTTGTCACTAATTGTCAACTGTCAACGAAAAACCGATACGAAACAGTAAAGTAATCTATTAAAAACTGTAATAAATTACAATATTATATTGGTCGTCTAGTTAAATTGTCTTCAGTATATAATCTTTAACTAGATTCCACTTTATCCTTTCTATAAGGAAGCTACTAAGGTAAGCTTTTATTTTATTTATTTATTTTTCTCTATTTAGTTTTTAGTTTTCATTTTCATCTGCTGATTTGAATGAATGCAAGATATATTGCGCGAAATCCAAGAAAAGTTTGCTTATTTTTCTATCTGTTACATTGTTTGAGAAAGAATGTGAGCATTTTTGTTAAACGGATGTGGTGACAACGTCTTACGTGGCAAAATAAGAAAGTGACACATTAAATATTATGCAGTATGTGTTTTATGAGCAATAAGTTTTAAATTGTCTGAATAAAATCTTATTGCATTTGAACAATGTGTATGTTAAATGTCTGTTGCATTATTGTTGTGTTGTTCACGTTGGTTTGTGCTGGTATCAATCATGAGTCATTGTCAAGTGTATTATTTGGGTATGCATAATATAGATATATAGGTATACTCGTATGTGTTACAAATGTGTAATGACTGTAGTAGCTACTTTGAAAAAGTGAAATTCCGTAAATAATATGTTTAGTGAAAATTGAATTTTCTATTTAAATACTACAAGACAGCATAAAACGTTTAAATTAAAGCCGGATCCAGAAAATATATAACAACGAAGCATTTTTATGTTCATATTTACTTTCCCTAAATAATTATTTACAACTTGACACTCCCTTACTAGCCGCATAGTCGTTTTAGCGGTTTTTGTTTCAATTTGATGTCAAATAAACATTTGTGACACTGAAACCTAAACTTATAAAATAAATTACGAAGTCATGGAGCAATTAACAAATAATAACTCCGCTTTTTGCATTTTAAGCACATTTGCAAACTTCGTTAATCCTAAATTAAATCACAAGTACGTTTATATCTCCTTATGTTATATACCTAAAGGTACATATGTATGTCTACAGGTACCTAAAGGTACATATGTATATCTACTATACCATCTCTACTTTCGGCATTATTTTGTCATTCTGTCCACCCGTCTGTCAACACAACATTTCACAAAGATGAGCACGTAAAAAGCAAACTTCACCGACCATCAAAATGACAACCATACAAGTAGGTATTTTCATCCTACCTACTTCCTCCTCCCACCAAAAAAATATATATTACCACTTTTCCATCTTCTACTCGTATTCTCTTCTATTTTTTATTTATTTATTTATGGCTTGTTCTCTTTCTAAAAGCTAAGTAAACTACTTAAACTCATGAGGACGATGACGTTGAAGACTACGATGTTGTCAAAACGTAAAATGCTACATGACTATACATTCATCTGGCACTTTAGCAGTGAAAAAGCTCGTAAGCTTAAATACACACTAGCAAAATTCATAAAGAATTCAAGGAGAAAAGTAAAGTATGACGTATAATAATGCATACAGAGATAGAAAACAACCGTATCATCATCATTACCTTGACTTGCTCATTCATTAGCCGTGCTGAGTTGTTGTGACATTTACTTTTTTCTGAGTCTGAGGACGACAAAAACACATATGCGTCATGTAATGTTTTATTTGACATGTGAATATGAAGATATTTTTTACTACCGCTTTCTCTTCTCTTTTCTCTTTTGCAAAAATATAAGCAACAGCATAATGTTTATTGCAAACATACAGAGGAAACTTGATCCCGCAATCAACTTTCCTTTTACTCCTTTACCTTTTTTATCATCATCATCATCAACATCATCGGCATCATCATTTTTTGCTTGAACTACTTTGCTACTTATACCATTTTGTATTGTCGTTTCCTCCGATATACTGCTAAACTTTACTCATGAAGTTTTTTGTCTTTGTGTGTATATTTGTGTGTCTATGTGGTTTATTCGGATTTTGGTTGGATCGGCTTTACTTTCTTTCTAGCTGATCTCTTCTTTTATTATCCTGCTTTTACATTCGCTAAACACATGCACAATAGTAAGTATTTCTTCGTCTCTTTTGATAATGATGGCTAAAAAGGATCATGTATAAAAATATGCATAATTTTTACGAGCCTGTTTTTTTACATTACATTGAGGGATGTACTCACACACAAAAACAGATAAAATGGGAGTAAACTCTTCTGCAAAAAATATTGTAACGACAGTTAAGCATTGTGATGTCCATATATAATGTATTGTCATAATAGTGTATAGAGAAACATTATATATAAGTTGTGGAATGACAGGGTATTGTGTGTGTATGGTGGATATTCAAATATCTTAAAAATTGTAAGCATTTTTTATGAGTGGCATCATCCATGAGAATGTTGAGAAATGTGAAAGCATGAAAATTCCAAATGATAATATGAAGGATACATCATGGAGCTTTTATCCCTTTTGCTACCACTGCTCCTAGACATATTTTTTGCCTTTCTATTTGTAATGTTGTTTCTCTGGAAGTGGTAGGTATAGCGGTTTGGAGTTTTCGAGTGGTGGTGGCTTGGCTGTCTGCTGAGAAAATGGGAGACGTGTCGTGTTCTTTTAGCATCTATGTTTTCTACGAATTCATGTAAATACATAGTAATGTTGTAAAAAAACTGTATCTTTCTTTGTTCTTTTCTGTATAATCGAAACAACAAAAGAAATATACTACCTGTTTATCTCATCTTTATAGTTTAACAATATATTTATATGGATATAAAAATACATATGAAAACTTATGTATTAGGTTAGAGTATTGATGAAGAAAATAAGAAGCATTGTTCTTGGAAAATTGATTTTCTTTTCTGAATCCTTGACAAAGCTTAAAAATTACAAATTTCAAATCATCATGGATTTATTCCTAACATTGCTTCTTTATCCAGAATCCACCAGACACATTGACTTTTTGCAAAGGATCAACTTGAGCGTGAAATTCGGAGAAAACGTTAGGTCAAAATACTGTAACTCTGACTATCACAAATAGAAAAAAGCAAATTCTAAAAGAGAAGAGAGTAGAGTCTAGAGATGTCTATGTCATTATTATAGTGTTTCGGCTCCTTTTTCAACCCTTTGAAGTTGTTTGTGTCTGTGTGTGTATGGCGGTGATGTTAATGCTGGAAAAAAAATTCTGCTGATTTTCTCCTCCCTGCAGTCCATTTGCTTTTTCATCCCGATTTTCCCCAAATAAAAGGATGTAATAATGGGAGTTTACTACCAGCTTCATCTTGCACTGTGTGTGTAGTCAGTAGTCATTCCAATTTCTATCTCTACGACTTATACATTATTATGAAGGATTTATTATACTCTGTTGCCGCAGTCAGTTTACTACACTATTTTATCAGTTAAACAGTAAAGTTCATAGTATGAAGCTCCTACACCACCACCACCTCCTCCTCCTCCAAGTTAATAGACTAGGGAAATTTTCCCTTTCCTTTTAAACTGCCATATTATACACTATTATTGCGTAATATTTTATTTTAAAATTGACATGGCCAATGTCTCACACAACAAGTTATACAAGACTAACTAAAGAACATGCATATAAAACACATACACATAACGAGACAGAGCAAACGGTTTAATTTATATATCAGTTTAGTTACTTATAAGAGAGAAAATAAACTGTGTGCAATTTCCGTGTAACACAATAATGATCTCGCTAGAATTCACATAAAACCTTGTGTGCAATATCCTAAAAACGAGCTAAAATATTTTATACTAACCAAAAACTACCAACTTTCCATAATAATATCTCTTCTCCCCGCACATATTTTCCATTGAAAATTCTTCTTCTCTTGAGGATGTTGCGTTGAAAAGGGCGGCTTCGCCATAATAGCAGATAGCAGACAACTCTTCTCCGCTCAAAGAAAGCGGAATAAAAGGTTAAACCATTTTGTTTGTCTATAGTATGCACATATGCACACCAGAAGATGTTGATGATGCAGGATGAAAAACCGTTATAAACCGTTATATATCTATATATTGTGCGGTATATGTTTAGTACTGCAGTCTGCAGCAATTTTGGCTTCGTAGAAATGTTTTTTTCTCTTTTTTGAAAGAAGAAGGTGCTATGTGTAATGTTTTTACATGTGTTGCAACAGAAAAGACAGAAGAAAAATGAGGATAAAAAAGTGTTTTCCCTGCGTATTTTCCCGTTTTGTATGCATGTACGTCTACTGCTGTTTCTCTGAGAGTCTGTGAGTCTCTGAATCTGAAACACAGGGTATTATTATTGGGAAAAGCTGTAATGATCATCATCTTCTTCTTCTTCTGAAGTAACAGCAGCAGCAGCTAGAAAAGCGTTGAGAAAAACAAGTGGAGAAATTACCAACACCACCAACGCCGTATAATATAAAACCACCACCAGTAGCACCCGTTCTTTCGCTCAAAAGCACACCAACATCATGTTCTTCTCCTCTCCTTTCTTTTTTTGCTCTCCACTCTCTCTCTCTCTCTCTCTCGTTCTGTTTCTGCCTGTTAGAGAAAAAGTCATGAACGCAATGCAGAATGAAAATAATGAGGGAGAAGACACACAGAATGAGTTGATGTGGTATCCAATTTTGAATACAAAGTAATAATACCGTCATACCAACAGCCCATATTATACTATTTTATACTCCAACAAAAAAAAAACTGCAACAGTCGTTGGTCGTTGTGTCAGCGGCAGTGGCACTGGCAGCAGGAGAAGATGTAAACGAAGAAGTAGTTTTGTTGGAGTAGTTTGGTCGGTAGTAGTAGGAGTTGTAGGCAACCATCATCATTCTGAAAAAGAAAATGTGTGGAAAACTTGTAGTCTCACAAATTCTGAATGGAACACTTTACTATAACAAATGCCTTGTGTGCGGAATGGGATAAAGAGTAGAGGTGTGAAAATGCCATAGTGTACTGGGTTTTTTTTGGAAAGATCTTGTTTTATGGGCATTCTAAAAATATGTATGGGTTGCAATTAGTAAACTTGTAAAATATACTAAGATTTCTATTAAAAATCCTGAATAAACCCTTTACGTTTCTTTAGATAACTTTGTGGTGCTAATTGGAATTTTATGCTTACTTGCTAATTAAAGCTTGTCATCATTAGCTGAACTGTTTAAAGACAAAGACTTAAATTACATGTAAATAGCTTCTACATAAACAAGCTTGTCTATTTTTGAATAATGGCCTCATGTGTATGACGAACAACATGTTGTAAGGTTTTATTCAGACTGTGTAGGGAAACCAGTGACTCTCCTCAGAGAGTTCTACGGCCACCTCTACTTACGATTAACTAAAGGAGTGTATATGGTCTGCCAGGATATTATTTTTTTACCCCAAGTTGGAACATATTATGCTAGACCGACCGTAACGTTTGTTACGTACATTTTACAACTCTTCTGCTGCTTCTTTCTAGAAAATCCATCCCGGCTTGTGTGTCTGTCCATGAATCTCTGACAACAATACATACATGTTTTTACTTATAAGGTTGTATACACACGCTCGTAATAACAATGAAAGTATGCCTTTCTCTATGAAAATGGTAGAGAGTGAAAAGCATATATCACCTACCTCAAGCATTTCTTTAATAATACCAAAGTCATTGTATGGCAATGGCAAACTGCGAGTGAAAAGAGCACAGGGAATTATTCTAGCAAACTGTTTTTATATAAAAGCATCGTACATTTCTACACAAAATTACTTATTATAAGGCATACAAAATAAAGTACCAAATAACTTTTTATAACATCATATTGAGATGGAAGAGTATAGACTGGAGAAGGGAAATAATGCACTTATGTGTGCGAATGTTGCGAGTAACAGTTTGTGTCTCTGTTCAATAGTCAGCACTACATACGTCCTCTCCTCATCCGTACAATGTGCCACTATTCATAATATAATAAAAATATATTCCTTTTAAGTATATGTCTACTCCAAATAATATGTTGAATGTGAAACTATCTGAAAGGAGTGCATGCAGCAGTGTTTTTGGTGGTGCCAAATGCCGCAGTAAACTTTTTTTTTCTTCTCTTCTTCTTCTTGTTCTCCATTCTCGGTCTCTTTTACAACTCAGCATACATGACTATAACTTTTTATACTTACTTTTCCAACAGAAATAGGATTACATTTTACTTTGATAGCAGCAGAACCACCACCACTAAAGCAGACATGTCCCAGCCCAACAACGTAAAACAAAAAAAAATATATGTATATATACCCATATAACTCACATTCACATGCACACATCCTCCTCCATCCACCTCCTCTTACGTTTCAGTGTGGTTTTCCTTTTAGTAGATGGGTAGAGAAAAGAAAGACAGAAGAAGAGAGAAAAAAAAACCCTAGTCTTTATGAGAAAGTTATACACATTTTTTCTTGCTCGTTTATGTGGAAAGAAAGAAGAAAAAAGGAAAGACTTTGACTAAACTATAGGGACATTAGAGAGAAGAGGACGACGAGAAAATGAAATGAAGGAAGAAGAAGGAGAGAGGGGAAAAAGAGTTTTTTTTGTGTGAGAAATAGAGGGAGAGATGAAGACAGAGAGTGTAAAAGGCATATGCATTGTATACGAAACGGGCAAGTTTTTACTACACAATTTCTCCTTAAAACTCAACTCCTACTCGTTTTTTTAACTTTGGCTGGTAGAGGGAGGATGGAGGTAGTTAGTTGGTATGTGTGTAAGTATATATTTTAGTATACTTTTGAATAAAGTTGAACTATTTGATATACATATTTTTTTTGCCACTAGCACTCTACAACAATCTACTAGTACAATAGCTTATATAGTAGTGGCGGTGTCGGTGGTGGTGGTGTTTATGCCGAAAAATCTAGTAAAAAGGGAAAAAATAGAGAGAAGAATGCTAGACAGAGGGCAAGTTCGTTATCGATTTGCTTGTCCCAGGGTACGCATACACACATATTATGGTATATGGGGGAAATATAAGGAGGAAAGGAGAAGAGTAGACAAGTATGTTGTAGTTTTGTGTGTATAGTTGGTGGTCGTTGGAGTAAGCCAACATCATCTGTTGTACGCTTTTCTACTTATTGGCCTTTCCTTTTCGTCTTGCATTTTAGTTGAGAGTAGAGGCAGGGAGGAGAGGAGAGGTGGTGGTAGGCACGCCTAAAAAACACAATTCTTTTCACTGGAAAGTGAAATGGCGTCGTAGGATTCTTTTTAAAAAATAAAAATTATTTCTCTTGTCATTACACACTTTCTTTTATTTTCGGGTTTTTTTGTACTGAAAAATTATGTATGCAATAAAGTTTGGAAAGGGCTTTACTTTTGCTGCAGTTAACAATGTAGTTGATATATCGGAACGATACGTGGCATGTTGGAAAATACTTTTTTTGTTAATTTATCAAGTGCTTTTTTTCTCTCTAGAGCTTTGAATTTTTGCACATGGTTTTCTCAGTATTTTATATTAAAATGGAAGTTTGTGTTGTCATTTGGAATGAAAATGTCATATAAATAGGTATGGACACAAAATAGGATAAAAGAGCAACCCCTTTTACTGATTTTGCTTCATTTTTGAGATTTTAAATGAAATGTGGTGAATCTTTACGTATTCCTGAACATGAAAAAGCACATCAAATATGATCAACTTCACTCAAACAGTTTGTAAAGGATCATGATTCCATGCGAATCTGATAGACTGAAAGAAGAAAAAAGGACGAATGAAAAGAATCTTTTTATACCTATTGCACTGGATGAAATTTTATTTCTAGTGCTTCCTTTAATTTGAAAATGATATTGTGAAACTTTTTACTTTAGCTATTTTGCATATTACACTGGAATAATGCTACTGCCAATCTACAAACTGCAGAGATGTGCACATAGAGATATAGGTACATACATGTATTTTTATTTGTACTTGAATTAGAATACAACTTACAGCGAACCGGTTACACAATTGTGC
>JAQFYG010004413.1:0-11056 GCA_034694325.1 Entomobrya corticalis | reverse complement strand
TTACATGCTCTCATTTCCACGTAAACTAATGATGTGACTTGCGCATTTTAGCATACAAGACCACACGAGTCCTCACACTACAAATACAACAGTCAGAAAGAAATACCACATGTTAAAAGTTTTGTCAATTTATAGACTTCCGTCATTGTCTTTTGTCCGAAAAAATGTATGTCGTTTATTTTGTAGTCGAAAAAATGTTAGTGGCATCAGGCAGGCAGCTAGTCATAATAACTATTTTTAGTTTGAAAATTAGATAGAAATGTATCCTTTTTAATAGCATTAGCCTCACTATAATCACCACTACTACTTTTTTACGACTTTTTCTTTTGTTGTTGGACTATACAGTAGACATTCTCTTGTCTCCATTTTTTTCTTGTAATTTTACACAAACCAAAGTCAAACCATTACACATACACAATTTTACTTTGTTGTGGAAAAAAGTCGTAACTTTTAGCGGATGCGGATCAAATATCGTGGAAGTGGTTTTTTTGGAAAACCCAACAAAAACACATGCATGTCTCATGTCTCATTCTCTAATGGCATATGGCTTACCTACTTGTCAGTTAGTTAGTTAACATACGTAAATCGAACAAACATGAAGACACACATAACTTTGTGTGTATTTTGTTTTTCATGTAATTCTATCTTTTTGTCTTATATTTCCTTTTATGTTTATCATTAAGCAAATAGGCCTGGCCTAATGTTATGTAAAAGTCATTTTGATTAGTTCTTAGAAAAAGAGTCAGTATAAAAACAATATTTTGTTTTGTTTTGCTCCTTATTTTCACGATAAATTGTCGAGGATGACATTTGACTCTATCCGGTTTTCACTACATAATATTTTAATTAGGTAGCAGTCGTAAAAACAGGATAATACGTATTGAACTAATCATTAATGATTATTCACAGTATTGGATGGAATTTTCCAGTATTTTCTTTCTATTTTCGTTTTTTCGTAGATTTAGATTGTATTTTCTGCTTACGCAAGAATCCAAAAGCGATAAATACCATTTGCAAATATTTGAAAGCTTTTAAATTTCGAGCTTATATCTTCAATCTTTATTCAAATATTACATAACATTTATCATCCATGTCAAAAGAATAAAGAAAAAAGCTTATCTAGACTTGAGAAGTTGTTGTAGCTCCTGAGCATTTTTTTTCGCCACGTGTATTTTTTTCTTTTTGCAAACCGTATAAAGTACCTACTCCTAATCCTCAAGTATAAGCAACTTTTGTCATGATATCACTTATCCTCCTCTCACTCAGCAGCAACCATATCATCGACACTCGACACGACATTGTTCCCTACTTGATATTATGCAAAATATTCGCATGCTTTCCCTCATTCTGGGGGAAAAAACTAGTGCATTTATGAGATGATGACGGTGATGATTGGGTGAGTGTGTGACGTACGTAGACAGGTACCTACCTACCTACCTGTGTCCAAAATGAATATGTGCATGAGCAACCTTTATTCGTAACCGAATTGCATTGCAATTGGAAAACCTTTATATTTCATTCACTCCACATGTTTGGAATCTCACAAACTTTCATAACCCATTTCCTGCATTTCTTATTTTCTCACCTTATTCTATTGAAAATAGATTTTGGATGAATTAAGCTCACAAGTGCATAAGGAGAAAGCACCGAGTATTTAGTATATTGTGTGCATATTTTTATCTTCAATTTACACAAGTCCATTATATTGCTGCACACACGCGTGCAAAAAAAAGTTTGCAATAGTTTTGTATACGACCTGTGAAATTACTTATTTTTGCACAATTCAACATTTTTTATAAGTAAGTCAGAACACTTCGTAATATTATCCCTTTTCTTTACCAGTATGTTTGAGAGTTTGACCATAAAACAAACACTGCTATGTAATTTATGTGTTATCTCTCATATGTGTATATGTTATAGTGTAGTTAATAAGAGCCCGTGGAACGGTCGTTAATGCACATTTGATAAACATATTTACGTGTTTCTCTATGTATTTACTATACATATAATTAAGTACCTACTTGTACTATACTTAACTATTTTGGCCAAAAGCGTTCCTCAAATATTCCAAAGAAGTGTGTAAGGTATTTAGAGTATTTTCCCACCACATACTTGTGTACCTGGCTGCATACTTATCTACGTATCTCTGTATGAATTTTAGTTTGTTCTTCAAACTTTTCATTTTTCTCACTTTTCACTTTGTCTTTGTCTCATTTTGTCCAAAATGTAAACTTTTGTTTTTTATTATTTTCAAGTGTGTGTATTTTGCATTGTGTTATGAATATGAACTATTGTTTTTTCCTGTCACCACATTTTTCCTTTGTTTATTTTATGAATGCGTTGTTCTACTGTGTGCAAATGTGTATGCAATATGAATATTTAATTTTTAGCTACTCAATCATCATGCCAGTGCCTCTATATATTATTATGTGAAATATTGTGTCATTGTGTTTGACTACTTTCTAATTTATAATGCATTATGGACGGACACCAACTTGAGAGTTGGATCACGACCACGGTCCGCAAGAGCCTATTTTACCCTGTCGACCAAATGAGCAAGCAATATGTAAAAACAATTGGTATTTTAGCTTAGTTAGTTGGCTCACTTTTACCTTATATGTATGTGATGTATGTACAAAACACTACAAAATACAGTGATAAATATGCAATATCGATGTATTATTTGATACTATAAACCTATGCAACATATTACACCTTTCTACCTATAACGTATATATGCGGAAAGGAACATGTCACCATGAATCAATTTTTTCTCTACTTACTTATTTTTCTCTGTGTAGCTATCTTCGTCCAGCATAATTTTTTATAGCTATACCTATATATATCATATGCATAAATACCATGAAAGTATGCAGCTATGCTGTATTGTAGTTTGATATGATGCAGAAAATATGAAATAAATGCAATCAGTACATGCTATCCGTAAATGTGTATGTATATATCTATTATATTGTACTAGATGTTATATCTTATATATTTGTATTTATAAATGATTATATAATCTACCTATATAAAAACACCTATCAAGGAATATGGATTATTGGAAGTAGAAAATAAGTAGTGGTTATTTTTTCTCTATTTTTTTTCTTCTTCTTCTTCCCTTTTCTTGTCACTTATTACTTTTTTCTCACTTATTCATAGTTTTTATGTTGTCCTTGCTCTATGATTGTCGTCGTCACTGTCGACAGACGACATATTTAGACTTTTCTCTTCCACTTAATCTTACCCTTTCTCTTTATACTTGTATTTCACATCTATTTTTTCCTTTCGTTTCTGTTTCCTTGTAATAGAACCTTCTGTTCGTTCCTCTTGTTTTTTGTAAAGTCTTCTCCTTTTTTGTCACTTTTGTGGTCTCGTTTTCTCTTTAAGATTCACATGACATCATTTCATTTTTTTTCACTTTCCTTCCCCGTACTGTGAAGTAGTAACTAAAAGTGTATTAATAAAATAAGATTATTTTTGTAAATATTATTGTAGAAGTGTATATTAAATAAGTATCTGTGTGTATAAAACTTATAAATATTTATTATATCTATCTCCCTGTGAATTTAGCTTATATTTCACAAAAAAAGATTTACAGAAAAGTTCCTTCTAGTTCTCACCTCTTTTGATATAAAAATAGATAGAAATTTGATTTGATTGTGATGGATGGTGATGGTTGTTGCTGTGTTATAAAAGAAACGCTCTCTACAACTCTCTTTCCACTATTCTCTGTACTTCTCAGAAAAAATGCCAAGGATAAGGACAACAAGGAACCGTTCCAAATTTTTGAGAATCACATCTTCCAGGAGTACACTTACAAGAAGATCACACCTTGTGATATTTGCTCGCAGATTCTTAGAGGTACGTACACACACGAAATCAAAATCGTCTCTTATTTCATTCCCAGTTACTTGAGAAAGCATTAGGTCTATGATGACGTCGGGTATTTTTCAGGAAGTGTTTTCGCCTTTTTTTATTATCATTACTATTAGGAGAGATGACAAGGCGAGAAATTTCCTTTGAAAATGATACAAATTGTGGAAGCTTATGTGCTTTGAATTACATGACGTTAAAAAATTGGAGAAAGCAAAACTAGTCCTGAAGAAAATTTTTTTATGTTCTGAAACATTTTTCTCTCCTTATTTTTCTTAATTAGCTAAATGGTAAATGGGGTAATATGTGAAACGAGAGAAATAAACTAGGGGGGATTTACTGTCTAATTTATAATGAAAACAGTGATGATAATAATCATCACCATCATCATCTTAATGAAAATGTCATAAATGATGATGATGGCTTCATGTTGTTTTGTAACCGGATGAGAAAGCAAAGTCGTGTTTTTCCCAATGCTTATGATTTTTTATCCGTTCTTCTTAGAGCCACACAGAACTAATACGATTGAAGTGGAGAATCTATAAAGCGTCGCCTACTCTCCTTATTTTTGCTGTGATATTGCACATCAGTGTTGTATACAGACATATTATTATAGTGGCTACCGATCTCATAATAATAATCAGTCATAGTCACGTCACGTTCATCCTAAGCTTTTTTCCCTGTTTCTTTTGTTGCAAAAAGAAGGATTTATTAGTAGCTTGGTTGTGTGGTGGAGTAATAAAGCATTGTACTTATTAGTGGCGGGATAATTAACTCAAGGCAACAATAGACTCGTCATGATATAGAAACCAAGAAAATATGTATTACTATAAGTTTACCAGGAATGTAGTCATTTTCTTTAAGAATATTAAATACAAAGCTTATATAGAAGCAGAGATAGAGATGCTGAGATGCCACACATACATATATCCTTTTAGTTGGCCACACACTCCATTCTCTCTGTGAAATTAAATATTTTGTTTTTCTCCTCTTCAATAAATTACCAGAAAACAGAACTATAAAGCGAAAACACAAAAGCTACTACACTCTTTAGTGTGGTTTCTGGGGGGAAATGAGATTTTATGGTATTAAATTTCTACTAATTACCAATAAAACAGTGCCTTCTATCACAGCATGTATGTGGTGAAAAGTGATATATATTAAAAGATTTTCCACTTGTTCTCGTGTAGATATGTATGAAATAAAGTATCAAAGTGAATCTCTTATTATTTTGAACTGAAGAAGAAACAATGTATATAAAAGTGAACATATTTTATGGTTACATGTTTTCATTATAATTGGATGTATTTCTTTTTAGGCCATACACGCCAGGGTCTTCGTTGTAGAATGTGCAAGATGAATGTACATCCCGACTGCCAGGAGAAAGTGGACAAATGTCAGCCGAAAACACGACTACTGAGGAGACAGCGATCTACGTCGGAGTTAGAGACTAGACTTTCCCAAATGACGGATGCACAGCAGGAAGGAGAAGACACGGGGGATGGTGGTGGAGGTGGTGGTAGTGTCAGTGGTAATGGTGGTGCCAGTGCCAGCAGTACAACAGCTCCTACTACAACAACTACCATTGCGAAAACGACAACGAGCAAAGGAAATAGTCCAGGAAGTAAGATGTCTCATTAAATGTCGAGCTTGTCCATTTTTTCTGATCTAAGAATCCTAAACTCGTGTATTTCTTAAGTTAGGAAAGAGGCAATGACTCCAATAATGTGTTCCTTTTTTAAAAAGTATCGTTTAAATAAGATCAGGAGACAGAACTGCAGTATAGTAGGCTTATTTCTTAAATAACTGAACGTTTTTTGGCAAAAAAAATACCATACTTTTTAGTTAAGAAAACAAAGTTGTTATAAACTTCAACTATCATTCCATTCGATACATAGGTAACTGCCTATGTACATGACAAGCAATTAAAGCTCAACTTTTGTTTTTATAGCTTGGCAGCAGACTGCATAGGCATAATTATTATTGAAGTGGATTGATGACACAAATTGACAAGATAGCTTTATGTTCATGTTTATGTCTTTGAACAACAATTTTAAATTTTGTTGTTGCTTGTGCTCATTCACGGAATAATAAAGAGTCACCAAGCTTGTTATGAATTATGAATGACGCTTGACTTTTCAATTTAAAAGTTGTGTGTGCACGACATGTTGTGTACATGTATATTATTGATAACTTTCATCCATAATATGAAAGCTTTTTAATAGTTTACTGGACAAAATACAACAAGGCAAACGGAAATATTTATTTATCCATTAATATTTTTGCTTTTTCTTATCTTGACCTACTTTTATTAGAACAAGCCGATGAAATGGATCAAACATACCAAGTACTGAAAGAGGCAAACGTCCTGAAAAAGCCCAGTGGTAGCGGCGGAAGTGGCGGTTCAGGTAACGGGTTTCACGGTTCTTTGCAAACGCTGCATTCGCAGCATGAGCTGACACCGTCACGAATGGTAGGAAGATCCAACCCGTCAGTAAACATAATTCCTGGACCAGGCCCGGGATCATCAGGTCATAATACACCAGCAGGACCAGGCCACCCAATGTCAGTTGCTGCCGCGCCAGCATCTGGTAAGGAAAGCCTAAAAATATACTTTCTCTTTTGTAAGCTAAGCTATAAAATAGAAAGTGAAAAGCTTACCATCAATTTCCATTGAAGTTTTCGAAGAAATAATATAACATGCATATTATATTTTATTCATGATATTCATGCCAAACATCATTGCATTAATGCTCCTCATCTTAATATTATGAAAACAAAAAGTTATCCATAAAAATATATTTTGTAATAATATATCGTATTGGATGTATTATAAATTATGGTTAAAAATACAATTGGTGCAACAACAACATGAATGATTGATGTTATTATAATGAAGGAGCAAGAGGTCCGATAGGATCACAACGAAGAGATAGTTACGTGGCACGAAAATGTATTTCAGCGGATGCAGGAGGGCCATCAAACCCAGCAGCTCTTAGTATCAATCCAAGATCCATTTCACTTACTACTAGTCCAAGTATTTCTTATTCTCATTCAATATTATTATTATTATTTCTGTTTTCTTTTTTACATTTTATTTATTTTTCTACCTTGTTTCCCTCCCCAAACAAAGATAATTATATAAATATAAAAGGACTTGGTATTATATTCTCTCTAAAAATCTATCTATATTTCTCTATATCTATCTGCACGAAAAAAGTAAACTGTCGTTCTACAATCTTCAACCCTTTATCTTTCCTTGTCTACTTGTCTTTGAAAATTAACCGGAGATACTACTGTATTTTATGTATATACACGAGTATCATTAATGCCAACTTTCTCTTGAATAAAAAAAACTTTCTCTACAATGTTTGTACATAAGTAATGTCAAACTAAACAAGACTTTTCTGAGAAAAATGTACATATATACTTTTATAGCTTTAAAAAAAATCGACTAAAGTTATGTAAATATATTGAATTAAAACAAGTAAACTGATTTTCCCTATTGGTTGGCTGTTGGCTAAGATGAGAGTGAACTTATATGTTTCCCAAAAAAATCAATGTAACTCGAGCGGAGACAGAGTGTTTATTATTATTTTACTTTCTTTTGAATGAAATTGATACCTAGATAGATACGCAAAGC
The DNA here is from genome assembly GCA_034694325.1 of Entomobrya corticalis. Lineage (NCBI taxonomy): Eukaryota > Metazoa > Arthropoda > Collembola > Entomobryomorpha > Entomobryidae > Entomobrya > Entomobrya corticalis. The sequence continues at coordinate 3,537 of JAQFYG010004413.1, read as the reverse complement.
GAGAGACTAACAAACAAAGATACCAAAAGTTTCTCACAAATTTGAATTCCCCTGTTTATTTCACCCCAGTTTTTCTTTTTGCCCTTTTTCTTTAGAAAAAGAATTTTGGATGGGGATGATATAAAAAATGGAGTGGATTTTATTCTTATTTCTTAATATTTTATTTTGGTTTTCACCCGAGTACGAATGAAAATGACTAAGAGAACCTCAAAAGTTGCGTAAAAGACGTGCCTAAAAAAACGACAAAAACTTTTGTACCATTCATCATTAACTTGGTCTATTACCTTCTCACGTCATCATAAATAATCATTAAAGGCATACTTTTTAATCTAGTAAAATTTTTAGACTTAGTGTAGTGTTTTAAACCTATTCACCACTAATAAATATTGATTGGTGTGTTTGGATTTGTTTGACTGTTTTTTCCATTATATATACTTCTTCTTGCTCCAAATTCTCTCGACTGTTATAATCCGTTCCTCCTCCACAACGACTACTACCACACCATACAACAATGTGTTTTGATGGGTGCAGTGCCACACAGTCCTCGCAGGCGGAAGTTGGATCTTCGAATGAAAAGTTTTTCATTGGATTCCCCAGAGTCTACTGAACATGCACAGAGAAGGAGATATGCACATGGGAGTCACTCCACCTCACACAGTCAATGTATAGTACCACAACAATATATTTCTAAAAAAACAAACAAAAGGAAAATTAATAAAAAACATTAGTGCTCTTGATTATTTTATTTACTTAATCATTTATAATTTAATCAAGATAATTAACGTGAGTAAATTGAAAGTTTAATCTTTTAAGTTCTTTTCAGTTTTATATGTTATGGAATGAACTTTTAAGCATGTATTTTCATTTCTTTTTAAATATTGCAAACCAATTGGTGTAAAAGTTTTGGCTTAAGGTTAACTGTGTAGAGCAATTTTTGAATTTCTAATAATGTTTTATGCATCTTCTTTAATGGTTGGCATGTTTGTGTGATGTTGCATTGTTCTTTTTGTCTTGCTAACACTTAACTTATCCACCACACAATTGTGATATGAGTTTTGGCTAAAATTGTGCAAAAAGTTTTAAATGGCTTTACTTAAATAATTAGTGTGTGTTGTATTAGCTGTTGCTGCAAATAGATTAATATGAACATAAATATTAAAACCTGACGCATCTTAAAGGCAACAGACACACCTCAACAAAAATGAACCGAAAAAATAATAACATTTCAAATTCAACTTTCCTAAAGTAATAATCATTTTGGTTGTTTAATAGTTCGAATAATTATCGGCTTTAAACACACAATTTGTACATTTAACTGCTGTGTAATACTTCTCAGCAATACACGAAATAATTTACTTTGCAAAACAACACCAATGACACATTTGGTGAGCCAAGATCAAGCCAAGAAATGTACATTGTTTTCACTCAAAGTGAAAGCACTTTCACGTCAATACCAACAGCTCTAATGAATGATCCTTAGAATGCAATTCGTAGAAAATAATGCGTAGCTCACAGACTTTTCTCCTTTTCCTTCAATGTTTACGACGTCAGTTCCCAGACATCAATTTTGCACAATAGCACAATACCCTTCCCACCCCCGCAACAACCTCTAGTCGGCTCAGTCGACTTTCACAAGCCAATATTTTTACAAGTTGCCCCAGTACTCGAACTAAATACTAAACAGTTAACTCCAACCAATATCCCTCCCTTCCTAAAATGTACTTGTCCCAATGATTGGGTACGATCGCATGCCTGAAGAAGATTACTCACGACGAGATTCAATACATATTTATCTTCATTTATGCAATGAGTAAAAATATTTCGTGTTTTAAGTAATTTGAATGTAATTCGTGCCTAAATCGTAGACCTATAACCGTGTCTTTAGCACAGCTGTCTTTTAAATACGTTTACTTAAACGTGATTTTTATCACATGAACGTGTCTGCATACCATATTCTTTACGTGATAATTATCAGCACTTTGAATAGTCTTAATCATCATCATTATCGTGTCCATGTACCATATATTGTGTAGAGATAAATTTTTTATCCGTGTATATAAAAGTTGTGTGGAGTAATTCATGTTGGTTGTGATACACTTAAAAATACTTTAGTACATATTTGAAATATTGCACCTATATATTTATAGTAATCTATATGTCTATGTTTATCTGTGACGATGGAGGAATGACAAATCCAAGATTCTTTTACTTTCCCTATCACTTTCACTGACAGAATCGCAAAAAAAAATCCAATTTAACCTACAACCTATATACCCTGGTACACATAAAAAAGAGAATTTGAGTATTATTTTTGAATGTGTACTTTATATCCTCTGAAAAAATATGGATGAGAATGCAAAATTTTCCATCTATTTTACTACACTACTTTTGAAACCATTGGATGAACACATTTTGAACCTGTCCCCTTCATTTACAAAACTTTTTTGAGAAAGAGAAAAAACTTCTTATATGTTATAGAAATGTACGTAATTTGTACGTTTAAACTTACTTCGTATCGTATATTTTTTATTAAATGTTATAGTTTGTTCATTTATTTAAACTGTTGTAATAATTTTTTGGTATGCAATTTGTGTCTTAACGTTTATTCTTCGTCGATGATCGAAAGGTTGTTTATTTTTGTGCATTTGTTTATTATTTTAACTATCGACGATTGTGTCACATCATTATGGTTTTGTGACCCATATAATTTCTCTAGTAATCTACTTATGATTCTATAATTGATTATATCTTTAATTTTTTCCTTTTTTCATTATAATTGCAAAATTTATTATCATTAATCTCTCTGTTTTCAACCTTACTTTTTGTCTTTCTCTTTATCCTGCGCTGCTGCTGTTCACTGCTGCTCTCCTTCTGTCTGTCTCTCTCTCTGACGATTATTCACTTTTAGCAGCGTGGAGTAATAAAGGTGGACTGTCATATGCAAATGGCAAAGATGGGTTCATGGTGATGATGCCGGGCTCTGCAGGTGTCCTCGGGAATGGGATGATCCATTCCAACTCTTCTGCTTTCAGTGCTCATGCTTCCCCTTCCTCTGACTACTACTGTCAAAACCAATCTCCGTTTGCCTCTATCAATCATTTCGGTACAACTCTTCCGTTAATCAGACTATTTATTTCTCTTTTTCTTCTAATTCAATATTCAATGTCAATTTCTTAATTCTTTATTTTTTTCTCATCAAATATTCCAATAACTTGATCCAATTAAGTAGATATAGATCACCAATAAGTGAAAACATTAAACCATTTAAACAAACTTTACTCATATTTCTTTCAAGTTTTGAAAGGGCGTGCTAATACCATGTCCATGTCTTTATTTCTGTAAAAACGTTGTTGAATATTAGATTATTTTAAAAAAAGTTGTACTAATTTAACACGTAATTTAGTTCAATAGTTTTGGTCGTTATTGGGTAAGAATTCTTTTAGTGTAGAGTTTTGAAAAGTTATTACCCCATATCTAGTTTACTGATGTCTAAAACAAGTTTGAACATAATTTCCAAACTACACGGGTTCTCATTAA
>JAQFYG010004412.1:0-11058 GCA_034694325.1 Entomobrya corticalis | reverse complement strand
TCATTTGATGAGTTAAGTAAATATTGTAAGATGAGTATTAAATTGATACGGAACGATTTTAATCAGTCTTGGTTGCAAGAACAACTATAAAGCGTGTTTTCATATTCACTGTCAGTTTAAGTAAAAAAGAATTCATGAATAAGAAGTCAGCAGCAATTAGGGATCCATTTCACTGAAATATAATTTGCATATTCATTTTCTTTTCAGTCAACAGAACCAAGGCATTTTGAGAAAGCAAAAAAATGAAAATAAAAATTTAGAAAGAGAAAGTGTTATCCCAGAGGGGAAATATCCTATTTTGTTCATATTATTCAATCCCCAATGGCAAGACTTTAAAGTTTAAAAAACAAAATTGTTCTTACAAAGATATTCTCAAAACAGATGGACGACAAAAACGTTTCCAGATTCAATTGCCGATATTATTGGTGAAAGATAATATGTTATGTAATAGGCTTTTAAGAGGGTAATTTGATAGCAGTCTTTCACTGTTATTGGAGGTCCCCCAATTTTTTCTCGAAGCAAAGAACATCAAAGCAATTTGACAACAATTCGACCATACAATGACAATATAACATTCACATTGGCCATGTGTAATCTGATAAATCTGACGATTACTGTTACTTTTACTTCTTGTAGGTATAGTATCATATTATGATGTCTTCAAATGTGAGACCAGCACATTTGTTCCACGTAATAAGTCGTTTACTTTTACACAAGCATTAACTGTAAGTGATATGAGGCGGGTGTAACCCCTACAAAATGATAGGACAACTACGAACATAAATAATCCAGTATATAGTTTAAATTATATATAGTACATTCAGCCCTGTTCAAATTTCAATTCTCTAAATGGCAACAGGAAAAAATAAGTATCAGCTCATCCTCCTCTTATCGTCCTGCCGTCCTGCTAGAAAGCTTTCCTTTATCAAAACATTAAAAAGTTACTCAATTGCAAATAGTTGCTACAATTGGTACGATCTCTGTGGCAAAAGTAAATGGCTAGATAGATATAAAAACAAAGCAAAGCGATGAGCGTCTTTTTATCCATTATACCGACATTATAATCACCATTGTCATCTTTTAGCCTTTTACCTCGGATCTTGTACTTTTGATTCTATTTTCATTAGTAAAGAGGTCTCCAAAGTGTAAGCAAAAGCTGTAAAGCATTTTCTTTTATTTCTCCTTCATTTTAGCTTTTTCAGTTGTTGTGTGTTCTTTCTAGGCCACATTTTATTACTGTTTCAGAGAATAAGTCTCGCCATTCTAGTGCATTTGGGTAGATACACGCCCCAAATTTTTACTTGTTTTGTTGGTTCGTTCATAATTCCTTATTTGCTTTAGGGTTTCCTCTTTCTCCGTTTAATGTTAGCTTTCTACTTCTTGTTGTCTTTTCCCCGTTATTTGAACTTTAAATGCATCTTCTTCGGATGAGCCATAGTATTTCTCAACGTATTTTTGTGGACATTTGATTTACCATCAGCCCAGAAATTGTATTGTTTAAGTATAAGTTTATAGGATATGCGTAGGTTCTTGTTTATTTGACTAGGTACGTAAAGCAGGTTCAGAAAGTCAAAATAAAATACTAAATCTTCCTTCGAGATATTTCCAGAACACTTCAAACGTATTATATTCGCTTTTGATTCATCCTATTTATATGTTATTTCCATCTGCTATTGTTGTTATGAAGGAGGAACACTTACAAAACGCGTGTATGCCTATTATTTACTTCATCTCAACTCTGTTATTTTTTTGACAAAAGAGGGGATAAGGCACAGGATATTCAGTTTTCTTCTTCCTGCTCATATACCATTTATATACCATATACATCTTCTGGATAAATTTAATGTAAACGGAGAAACTTCGTTTTTATACTTGCGAATGCAACAGAGTCTCTGCTTGGCTCAACTTTTTACTCTTGTTAGCAAAAGAGTATTTTGTTTCCTTCACTCTTTTTACTTCTTCAGCTTTCACCTAGGTATTTGAGTGTTACGCTGCTAATGTTGCACAACTCCTGGCAAAACACAGTTACTCCAAAAGGCTAGTCTCGAGTTCATAGATTCCAACCCAGAAAGATTTCGCTGTGAAAGGGAGATTTGTTTTCAAATGGAAATTAGTCGGACCCAGTACACTGCAAGTAGTGATGCTTCTCAAATAATATTAACCCCAACCGCCACTATTTCACAATGTACCGTGTTAGTAGAGGTGATACCGAGCTCCCATCAGAGAGGATTGGAGATTGAATATGAAGTAACAGGATGGGAGTGGGTGATATGTTTGTCCAAATACATTCCCTGTATTCCAAATTTCCAACTGTAGTTCATTATATTATCCTTTACTTTAGAAATTTATGCTTGACTCTACGAAAGAGAAAGGGAGAAAGAAAGGGACCTTAAGAATCGGTGCTGCGAAAATAATAACCGAATGGATAAAATAATCCAAAGCATTATTATATAAACTATCAGAGAGCATACAAACTATTATGCCACCAAAATGAGTATGTACATATGTGGTATTTTTGCAACTTCCTATATAGAATTAACAAATAACCACGAACGCCACTACCACCACCAGTTAAGTATGTGTGGTTTATAGTAAGTAAACTCATTTCAAGACTGCATAATATATTTGTACGCGCCGCATATAAACTCATTTTATTCATGTTTTCCTAACTATTATCGTTTGCTGCCTTGCTCTTTTATATTTGACAATAAAAAGGACTTTGAATAAAATGTTGTTTGAATAGCGTTTACTTTGTAGTTGATCGGTGGTGCTGGACGAATTCTATTTTTTGTGCCATGAACTCGGTGTTTTGTACTACGCACAATAGCTGAAGACTAACACAGCAAACAACCACAATCAAGTACATTCGTTTACAAACGTCTATAGAATTTCATCCTATGAAGCACAAATGCTTAGACGCTTTAGTGCATGGTACATCTTTTCATGGATCAAATATTAATAAAATTTGTGAATGAAAGGTTGCATGAAAGAAAGAAGAAAGGCGGAAGCCTAAGCCGTTGCAGGAAATCTTTACTAGGGAAAATGGATAAAAATAATTCAAATACAAACATTTCTAAGTAAGGCTTGTATGTATGCTACTTAAAGGACTCCTTTTTTAACTACTTACCAATATTAAACACTGGACAAATTACTTGTTTCCCGAGTTGTTGATAAAAAGGCAAGATTTGTATTGAGAAAGGGAGAAGAATAAAAAGCTTTGCTTTTGGACTAGGAAATAAATCACTTTTTCATTTCAATAAAGGACTCACTGTCTCTTTCCACTTTTAATGGCATGTCTTTTATTGTGTTCCATAAATTCTGATATTTTTCTTTTGATTATTAAAATCGTTTAATATTTTGATATAAAATTGAGATAGTGCGATAAATACGATCATTTAATCATACAATTCCAGTATATAGTTGAATTTTTTAAGTGAAGCAGTTTAAATGTCTTTCGTGGCACTAAAAATTATTAGACAAAGTAAAAAGATATAAAAACATTATATACGAATCTACAAATTTCATTAGTGTCATATCATATCTAACATGATTAACATTATCTATATGTAATTAAATAATTTTTTAAGTACCAAGTACCTTGGAAGATGTAAAACATCATGGTTGTAAAAATTGCGTAAAAAAGTACTTAATCCTCTACTCGTTTTGGTTATTAGTATCAAAGATATAAACAACGAAGGCCTGAGTTAACGAAAGTACACACAATAACTGGCCTATTGCCTCATTTTTATCTACCTATGTACATGAATCGGCACATGACGTAACACACTTTCCATAAAATAAAGAACTTTCTAACACGTGTACTTTGTTGCTTTTCTACTGTAGTGGAGGAATCGTAAAGTGAATAAGCCGAAATTACTGAAGAAATTACTCATATAGTATATGATGGAAGAGAGCTAAAAATATTTTACGTAGTACCTGTAAAAAGTACCACAAACAGTACTTAAAACTATAAAAGTTGGGGATACTAAACTTGTGCTAGTAAATGTGTTCATACATTGCCCGGAAAATAATAAAAATATGACTACGGTAATCAACTCAACGAATCTAGGGTTCTGCTGATCTTGCTTGTAATTGCAAATGGTGAACGAAATGCCACAGACTGGCGGACACGAATAGCATCATTTTCGATTTCTGCCTCACCATTCTGATTGTTGTCTCCAAACTCATCTTCATCCTTATCAGTCTCATCATCTCCAACAAACCCTTCCCATAACATTCTATTGATCTTGTAGTCGGATTCCGCCTCCGCACATTTGTAGTTGTACCAATGATCGCAAACGAATGTCAATTGGTTGAACACAGTACCGATACCACAGAGAAGTGTATACTTTCTCCCGTCCGTCATACACATATGGTAAACCTATAAATCACAAATTTAAACACATAATAATATAATTGTTAAACAAATTATTTCATGCATACCAAACATCTGAATTAGTTGAACTCTAACTTATAAACTGCATATTCCTTCACTTTCATAAATCTTTTTGTTAGTAAAAAGTTCCCCCTGTTCTCTCCCTACCTGACATTTGGAGATAGATGAAGCATCAGCATAATACCCAGGAACACGGTTTTTACAGGAGAAAGTAAGTCCGGTCGGGATCCATGTGTGAGTAGGTATCAAGCTATCCTTTTCCTCGTCCTCTGTACCATCCCGACTTTCATAGTTTTCCCTCGCCGAAAAGGATGAGATAAATCTATCTTTATTTGCAACAAAGCCAGGAAGTACCATTGCCTGTCGGCGAGGCAATGTTAAAGAGGAAAGCGGTCGCGACAAGACTGCTAATGAGTCCACTGACTGTCCAAGGACCGTCCCCGGAGCCGGATTGGTTTCTTCTCTAACGTTTGTCATTTTCGTTGGAAAATATGACCTAATTCCATCACCCATATTTTCCTGATATTTTGCGTTAATATTATTATAATTAAAGGACTTGCTAGCACCAAAAGGGGAAGAAATCCTCTCTCCCTTTTCCGCAACTGACCGTATTTCTCCCTCATTGTTGCTGTTACTATCTCGATTCTCGTGGACTATGACAAGTCTGTTCTGTTGTTGTGGTTGACTATGTTTCTCATGTGCCAATTCTTTCCCGTTGCTGTCACCCGCTTCCCGTTGTGAAGCATTTATAACTGGCAGTGTCAACATTGGTGAAACCATTTTTGGAGGGATCGTCCCGTTAATGGTATTGGTGTTGTTGAAGCTAACATTGGCTTGTTGCTGTTGTCCCCGTTGCTGCTGTTCCTGCTGCCAATGTTCATTGGTGTTATTGAATGAGACTGGTACTTCTTCTTCTAAAGATGACGAAGAAGGTGAATAAGAAGAGCTTGTTTTCACGGTTTCTTCGGAAGAAGAAATTGAATAATAGGCTCTATTGAGTGAAGTACCAGAAAGAGCTTTTTCCCTTGCCTCTTGGTCCCCTTCTGGTAGTGGTGGCGGTTGTACTTTTTCTGGGACCGGTGTTGTTGTTATTATTGAAGAAGAAGAATCGATTTCACATTTGCTCAGAGAAACCATAAGGATAATATAGCAAAGTGCCAGTCTGACAAGTTCTTTCGTTGAAAAGATCATTTTTCGCTTTTTTCTTCACTCGTCGCCCTGTCGCCGTCGCTCCTTATATTCTTATATAGCTTGCTACCTGCCTTGAAAGCAGTTTTTCTTCCGCCTTTTGTCAATAACCAACAAGTAGAAAAGTAGCTAAAGTGGAGTTAAAGAAGTTGATGGAAGTGGGAACTCTCTAAAATATATATGGTGTGTAGAGGAGGGAGTTACGCTTTCACAGGAATAATGAAGCCGGCACTTCCAAAGAAAGCAAGCTCAAAAAGAAAACTTTTTTTCTTTTAGCTCTTCTTTATTCTTCAAAAATAAAACATGGATCTCTTCTAAAATGTACAAATATATCACTAACAAGTTTAATATGAAGCTAGTCAGTCGTCAGTCTCCAATTCGCCATCTACTTTGGCAACACTTTCAGCAATTTAGTCGTATATGAGCTCCCCTCGATGCCCCGCTACTAGCACTTGAATTTATCACTGCTATGCTGCCCCTTGAACATACGACACCGTTAATCAACTAATTAGATTTTCGTGGTGTGAGAAGGGGAATAATAACGGAAACCTTTCATGTGTTCGTTAGTTGACTGCTCAGAAACAGAAACACCAGCTGCTAACCACTTTTCGTCTCATTGATACAAAACCTCGTTTTCCGTCTGCTTTTTCTTTAGCTACTAGCTCCCCGGTCGTGCGAAATTCAGGTATGAACATAAAAACGAAAAATTAAGCTCGTTTTATATAATAGAAGACATACGTCTACCTATATAATTTAGTAGTAAACAAAAACACGACTACTGAAAACTAAATAGTCTTTAAAGACTGTATTGCATTTACACGCAGTAGTAGACTTAGAAGATATCTTTTTAATAAATTATGCGAATGAATTATATATATGCTTACTATCGCATCACCAAGTTTGGTTCACTTGCTTGCACAACTCAAAAGTTGTGTTATGCTACTTTATTTACATCTGTGCATATATATCCTTGAGAAGCTAAGTTATGAGTTCCATGAACTAATTATCGTGCAAATATTAAATTTTGAGGTAGAGTTGAGCTGTTATATAACCGGCAAGCGGGTGACGACTAAACTCGTCTCATTTATTTACTAAAAACTTGTTGTAAACTTTTTGCTAGACAAAAAATAATAATTTATTCGCTTCGCTCATTTTGCTAATAAGTACATTCGACCCTTACCTACCCTATCCATTAATTAGTCCCCATGTGCGATGATATAGTGCCTAGTATTCTAGCATAGTGATTATGTCGTTTTCGTTATTGTTTTAATTAATGCGGATAAACTCGTAAATGGGTAACACATGGCTAATTTTATTTTGTCCAACTAATGCTCAGCGCAAATATAAAATAAACAATTTACACGATACATCCCCAGTTGCATTAATACACCTTTTGTTCACCTTATCCAATCTTGATACTTATATAACCATTAACTTATTATGTATTTTTTTTCTTTATTCCATCAAATTCCTTCTATTGTACACTGGTATGACGCATAAGCGATTTAGTTGAAGTGATGGAGATTTTCCGATGAATCATCGATTAGCATAATATTCCTGTAATAACCAGGTACCACCTAAAACGCAACTACTGACAGATAGATACATGCATAATATTAATAGTCGTTTTATTATTTTTGAGCATGTGTACATATTCTTAAGTATTATGGAGATGGTTAGTTGTTGATATTGAGTATTGAGATACCTATCTGTCTGGACGTGCTGTCTTGCAGATATCGATATTTTGGTACTAATAATTAGCAGGGAAAAGAGTGAAGGATTTGGAACGCACTTAAAAGAGATTTTTGAAAAAGTTTTTACTCTTCAACTTTGAGATGAAGTGCAGGAACCTATCACAGCATAGTATGCTTCCAACAAACAATCACGAATGATAGATTGTACAGATAGTTGTAATTTATACAAAAGGTATGCGTATTGTGTAACAAACCTCGCATTATCTTTACAACCACCAAACACAAGTACTAGACAATAAGCTGTTGTTTTATATTAGAAGCTCGACTCCGTATAGCCTTTCACCAAAAGCCTAAATTCTTGGCTTTAATAAGAGTACACGTATTATAGTCAATGGTAGTACCATAAGTGCTCTCCTCGCCCTCATAAAATCTCTTCAACTTCTGCTCCTTCATCATCCACCATTATAATTGTTTAAAACGCGTCCTTGAGCCACAATATGTCAAGCACTGTTGCAATCAACAACAAACATTCTAATGATGTGTCTGTCTAGAATACTGATTGTCACTTTGACTTGACTGATATCAAATCTCGTCATCTCGAAGCCAAAAATGGATGTACAATGATCGTAGTTTGATGTATAGCTGAAGTAAATATTTGAAGTAATGGGCAAAAATATTCGCACAGAAAATTCCGTTTTAAAAGATGGGGATGGGTTTCATTCTTAAAAATAAGCTGCTGGCTTGCTCATTATAACAAAAAGTACTTCTAGAGTTATAACTTTAAACTTAAAATAAGTCATTGAACAATATATTTTAAAGGGAGAAAAGCCATCATAAGTGTTTCGGAAGTCTAGAAATTTTGAAATCAAAAAGAATATTTTAAATGCATTTAAAATTAAGTTGTTTTATGATTTTAACCTACATCCAGTACCCTATTGTTTCACAGTGCCCCAAATTGTTTCATTACCATACGTTGCTGCAAACACTGTAAAGTCATGCTTCTTCAAAGCTTGCCATGTATTAGTTTATCATATTATGTGCATGAAAACTGCCATAAAAACTCAGGAGTCTTCTATTCTGTCCATCCTTACCACTTATACAGCCATTTCACCATTGAAATTGGGGAAGACCGGAGAAAGTAACTTTCTCCGTTACGCTTGCTTTTTTCCCTTTTCCCTTTTATATTATATTTTTTATCCTGCACACTTTTCCCATTCTCTTTTATGTGCCCTCATCATATTCCACAAAATATGTAACTGCTTGGTGGTCGGGGGTCCTATTCCAGTGCTCATTGTTTCCTGTCAGCACTTTAGTCATGCCTTGCTGCTACTTTGAGAAGACAAAAATACGGCGACAAAGACAAAAATAAAATACTTGCTGGATAACCTGAAACTATACAAACCAGCTATCCACATGAAAAGTTCATGTAGCGGAAGAGAAGAAAAAACTTTCTTTTTGTTACAAGAATACAGGGTAAAATATGTAAGTACTTCCTTCACAACTTATTCTTTTTGGATGAGGATCTGAACAGATTAAGTGTGCTTCTTTCATCCTCAAAGAGCCAAGTACATTGAAGAGAAGCTACACATAAACATGTACTCCACTTCTTCGTAGTTTTGAGCAAAGGCTAACAACGACAGTTCAATAAGGTCCAGTAATAAGCAGTACAATGAATCACTATTTTGTCGCTGTATTAAGTCCACGGATTTTCTTTGTGTGTGGTTAGGTTATATTTGAAGTGACATTTCGTTTTCTAGAAGAGATTTCTACAAACTAACGTACAATACACATCTTGCCATTTTTGTTGAAACCATTCATATACCCTTTGTTATAAATGACTTTGATTAAAAACTGCATGTTAGTATTGGCGATTATCTAACAACAGTGATTGGCAAGTAACATTTCCTTCAAACTTGCTACTTGAACGTGTTCAATATCATCTTTCTGAAACCGGGAGCAGGAAATTAGATTTTCTGCTCTAAACACACTAGTTTATTAAGACGGCTTAAGTTGTTATGGATAAACAAGCAGTACTGACTTTTTATAATCAAGCCCAAATAAAGTTTATAGGTACGACTGGTACAAGAAGTTTAAAAAAAATATTCTGGGAGTCGTCGTTTTGTAAATTTCTCTATCGGATATATTTCCGTCTGCTTTTTTTGATGGGGGGATACATATACCTATATGATAGCGTTTTATGTAGACAACTGTAACATCAAAGTTTTGGAGCATATATTCCAATAGAGTAATGATACAAACATAGTTCTTGATAACAATATAGTAAATTAGTTGTTGTATCCAAAAATGAAATAGATTCGTAGTTCTGCTTAGATGTCGTAATGTGCTTTGATTATAAAACATTGCTCATATTGTATGGAAATACTAAATGGATTAATTATTTAAGCTTATAGGCAATAGCTGGCTGAATCTCGCATCAGAAATTTTATAAAACATAATGTCGGTGGAAGAAGTATATTAATTAATGTATTATTTACATAGGTATGCTAACTTCCAATTGTTGAGTGTGCGCTCGCATCTAACCCAGTTTTAGTCCAACATTTTCCTTATTTTCATCATGCCTCATGAAAAAGCTTACAAAGTCAGCAAACAATATATGGCTTCTCGTTCTAACATCTTGATTGCTATTCATAAATATCAGAGAGTAGTAGTAGTACCTTTGATAGTACTTAAATAAAAATATCGCATACATCCACTCATAAGTACCCGAATGTTCAATTTTAGTGACCCAGGAAGGACCCAAAATGGGCAAAATGTATGTTTTTGCGAATGTAAAGCAGTGGTAGTTTGGTTTATTATAACTTGTCACATTCGGAGGCGGGCAAAACAGCGTGATAAATACATATATAATAAAAATAATGGCATGCACAACTATATATAGAGCATAAACATCCCATAGCTGATTGTATAAAGTGTTGTTGTGCTTTCATTTCATTCATTCACTCATTCATGAAAACTCTTGTCGAGCGCTGTGTTGTTCTATGCGATAAAGGAAAATTGGATTCTGTTGTTGAAGTAAAAGGATTCAATCAGGAGAAAAGAAAAGGACATATATGTAGTAGTGAGGACGGCAAACACATAATACATAACATCTACAACAAGAACAACTCAATGCAAGTACAAAGCTCAACAAATGCTGTCAGACAGGCAAGAAATAGAGATAAATAAACACGTAAATATAACTAAATCTGTATATAACGACATAACATTATATAAATAACAATGCCCATACACATTCAGTGCTTTGCTAAAAAGAATAGAATGAAGACATACTACAAAACACAATAGTCAAACTATTTTCTCTTCGTTTGTATTTAAATTGAAGGAGGTACCTATTGTAGGGTAAAGTTTGTGCATGTTTTCATACTGTAGAAAGCTTCATGCATCAATGAACTTGTATAAACAGTTACTGCATACGTGTATATTAAACATTATTTTAAATACAAAAAAAACAATGTGAAAATGTAGTGAAAGTTCTTCGCAAAGGGCTAAATGTTTGAGACCCTCCATTCGCTTGTCATTGTCGATGTGATAACTTTTTAGTCACCTTTCCCTCAATGCTACTTCTTCGAGTGGTCAACAGTGAGGTTGATTTGCAACAAGTTTGCTGTCCACAAAGTAATTTTAAATTTTAAATCAATGTCCATTAAAAATAGATTGACCCCAAAGAATCTTTATGGGGTGAGTCTATCTTTAAAGTAGTTTAGCCCTGTTCATGGATATTTGCAATATTTATACTTTACCTAATTAAACGTTGCCAAT
>JAQFYG010004411.1:0-11058 GCA_034694325.1 Entomobrya corticalis | reverse complement strand
ATGATCATCAGCGTCCTTTAGAGCACCAACTACATAAATTTCAGCAGATTCTGGTAAAAAAAAGATCCCGCTGTTTTTTTGCTCCAGATGGCGCTGCAATCAAAATTTTTAAAAACTAATAGGTGGCTCAAATATTACTAAAAATGGCTAATTTTTTCAGGTTCGGAATCTACGCATCAAAATCTACTATCCTACTAATTTTAAGCAAAATCGGAGCCAAAAAGTTTCCGTCACCCTTCTGCAAACACTAAATGTATGCTACTTAACACAATTCCATATTTTGAACCTACATTTTTACTATTTAAACTTAGAATACTTATGAAATGAAACTTGCTAAATGGAATGAAAATTAGTTTTTAAAAGTAATCTAAATGTTAATATTCTAGAGTCTGTTAGTAAAGTAAGAACTCATCAAATACATGTCGCAATAATTGTTGCTGTTTTCGTAGGAGACAAATCTAAAGCTGCTAATTAATGTGAGTTTTATATGAACTTTATATGACAATAATAAACTGAGTATTTTAGGTAATTAGGAAATGCAAATTCTCAACAAAAACACAATGTAATTTGGTTAATTGAATATAATTTCAATTCTGATTTTTGCTTCAATCAAATTTGTCTAAATATTTATATCGGGTGCGCTAACAATCATAAATTTGAAAATTACCCAAAATATTTGTGAATAAATAATAAGTGGTTCACCATGGTTGTGAGGATGCGGACGATGTGTTTCTTATAAGAATCAATAAAACGGTGTTTTAACACACAAGAAACCTGTTTTATTTGTAAATCTTAGGACAAATGAAAAGCCAAGGCAATCATTTTTGGAACTATCGTAGGAGTAAAGGTAACGTTAATTAAAGTTAAGTAAGCAGTGTATCATAATATATAAAATGAACACAATTGAGTTCACAGATTCTTTAGATTTGACATTCAAAATTTATTAGTTATCAATTTTGTATATTGTTAACCGTAAATAGAAATTATGAAACGTAAACACAACTTTGAATTTCAATAAAATTGGTCAAAGATAACCATAGAAAACTTAGATTTTTGCATTTCTCTGGCTACGCTTTTTAAAAGCTTTCGAAAGTTCCGGTTGGGGGTAATTTAATAACAATTGCCTAAATGAATGAGCTTGAAATGCAAATTTGCTGGTTCTGCAAAAAAGGTGCTGCAAGCCGGGCACTTTAACTGACTTGTTTTAGAGAAATACGTTTATAATATGAGGTTTCAAATTTTTTTAAAAATATGGTGATTCTGCGGAAACCAATCCCTAGAGACACGCTTACTTTGCAATTTTTGTTCTTATAATCCTGCACATATCCAGGAATTGGACTGATTAAACTACAAGAGCGGTTTAGTTGGAATATTTAGGCCTTTTGACACTTGTTTATCAGATTAGTATTAGTAATCAAAATGCATTTAGCAAAATACTTCTCATTACTGTCTGAGACTTTTATTTTATGCTTTGATACAACTTGGGGGGAGCTTGCAAGTATGCAATAATGAGCCACAATTTTGTTTTTATTTCATAAATCATTTGTTGCTTCAGATTTTTCTTGTATGCGTAAACAGAAATCTGTATTGTTGGTTAAAACTTTGTAGGAACATTTACTAAAATACGTACACTTTGATGTCATAAATTTATCATAAATAAATTTATTAAAAATGGAGTTTTTTATTGAAATCGAGTAGTAAGTTTTTATCGAAATTAATGTCTAACTGTGTATGAGTAAAACTGAATCATGGTGAGAAACCAAAGCAATAAAAACCAAAAGGTATTGCAAATACTTATTGCAAATAATGAGATCGCAATATTCTATTATCACGTCTGTAAGTCTTATATAGGCAGAAAACCACTTTGAAAAAGAATTTTTGCTATTTTAAAGTGTTTATTGACTAAGTAATCATGTTTTGGATACGGTATTGATCAGTGCCATATAGTTTTACTTCACGTTTATAATTTTCTTATCATATGATTACATTTTTAATTCAAATTTAGCAAGTTAAAAGACATTTTTTACTGCAAAGACATAAGTTTTCCTTGAAAATTTATAAGTATAAACAAAGGTAACATAGTCTTACTCGACAGTAATCGTGTTTGTTTTTAAAGTTTAACACCCCAAGTTTCCAGAATTTCCTCCTTGTCAAGCCTATTAGTGTGTAGGTTTTTGTCAATTTCGCAGATGGCATCTTGGACGGCATGATAAACTTCTGGTCTAAGAATGAGCTTGATTGAGTCATTACTCAACGTTGTCCTTATGTGCTGATTGATGCCTTGTGGTGGTCTGTCGACAATCTAAACGTTTGAAAAATCTTTTATAACTAAGATTTTGGTAACTTCGTAGGAGGTTTATGGTTTATTTTTATATATTAAATTTTTTTGCCAATATACTGTCGGTTGAGACCGTTACCTTTAAACATTGGCTAGGTTTTGTTTGGTTGGACATCAAAGCAGCCACTGCCATTCCCCTCATGTACCTTAGGTATTTGTTTGCAAACATAAATTCGTAAATCCTGACCGTTTCATTGGTACTGTAGTTTCGTCCTCCTTCCTGACTGGGATTGGAAGTTTTTAAGAGCTTTGGCTTGTAGCTTAAATAAGCATCGTCATAAACTGTACCTCTCCGTTTTCGTTTGTTAGCTGCAAATATTAACCCTCTGGACACGTCAGATCGTCCACTACTGCTTCCTAAAGATGAGACTGCAGATTCAGGAGGAGTTGGAACGCCATATTGTGATGTCGAAACTGCACTGTCACTCTGAATCAGTTAAAATGTTAAAAATTCAATATTAAAACAACCATAGTAGGTTTACTCAACAAATATTGACGTTACGTCGTAGGTTTACCTGATTAAACTTTGCATCTCTTATTTCTTGAATGCGGTTTTTATGAGCCGCAATTGTATCATCAGAAGATTGAGAACTGCTTTCA
This sequence comes from Entomobrya corticalis, assembly GCA_034694325.1. NCBI lineage: Eukaryota > Metazoa > Arthropoda > Collembola > Entomobryomorpha > Entomobryidae > Entomobrya > Entomobrya corticalis. Next base: position 8,120 of record JAQFYG010004411.1, on the reverse strand, counting down.
AGGTCTGACCTGCTAGATGCATTGAATGCTGGAGTTGAGTTTAAGCTTCCTACCCTTCTTAGTAATTTTCCAACGCTGCAGCTGCTTTCAGAGGATGAAATGGTGTTTATGGAGTCTTGGCCTATGCTACAAATCCTCGAAGGAGCTGGTGAGCTCATGTTAGAGCCTGAAGAATACTGCGGCTTTCTTGAAAAAAATTGACCATGAATAATAGGGGTCGACTGACTCAGCGCATCTGGACTTGATATTGGCATTGGGGTCGAGGAATGAACTCCACTTAATAATGCACTGTGCGCCCCTGGCAGCTCTTCCTCAATTTCGTATTCGTCTGGAGAAGCCAAGCTTACACATTCCTCAAAATTCAAATCAGGAAAAATGAACTCATTAATTAAATCTTCGTCTATGATCAAAGACTTTTTCAGCGCTCCACGAGTAAGCCTTCCTACAGTTGGATTCACACATTGTATGATATTATTCCTGTTCCTCTGTTTGGCTTGGGGTGGTGCATAAATTAGATTGTTGTCCGGCACCATACATTTCTGAATATTGATTGGTAGTTTCGTAAACAAATCATCTTCCCGTACAGCGTTCGAATCTAGCAGTAAATTAATTACTTGAAGGGTTTTTTCAAGGCCTTTGTATCTTTCATCAATAGGAGTTTCAAGTAATTCTGATAAAAATGGCTTCAGATATTGACGAACGTGAATTCCTAGCAGCCCGAGCTTTCGTTTAAAAATTCCCAGAAAACATTTTTCATACACCTCCAAAAGACGGGGATTCACTTTTTTAAATGTAATTGGTAAAAACACTGGCAACTTGGCTTGGTTAGGAACGCGTAAAATAAAAGGATACTCGTAGTCTAACATAATGTTGTCAATGGCGTATGCCATGGAAAGCTGGCTTCCTCCATGAAGTCTTGTTTCCACTTGCATTTTTATGAATTGCATAAATTGGATGAGCGTGCACAATCCTTTGTTTTGGATATAGGTAACCCCTGTAGTCTTTTTAAAAAGTGCCAGGGAATCATAAACAGCAAATGATTGCTCGGGATCGTGCTTGCCGTCCTTCCATAATTTTTCTAGTCCTAAGTCATTTCGGAAATGCTGGTCGTGGAGGGCGAGTAGTCGGTGTATCAATGCAAAGCTCACGGACTCAAACAATTTAATATTCTGAGTTTCCAGGTCTTCTCGAGTACTCGTCGTAGGAGTTTTTATCCACTTTTGGTGCGCGTTGTGAAGAGCAATCATGTCACTGCTTCTACAGTTTCCAAGAAAAAGATTCGACGAGTTTGGAAATAGCGTTAGGTATGAAATGCTTGTTTTTAGCCTTTCGTTTTCAATCCAAATATAATCATTTTTGAAAGGCCAGGTGCGTAGATCGCCGTTGTCTTCCAATGAGGTAAGTACAAAGTTTTCCAAATTGCCCGGAAAGTGATCAAAAGTTCCGCGGAGAATTCGCCTAAGAATTGCTTCAGAAACTTCCATATCGGCAAAATCCTGTAACTGTAAAGCAGTGTCCATTTGAGTTGTATATTGCGTGTTTTGAGTATCCAACAAGTTTTTCAACATCAATCTTCCTCTTTCCAGTGTTCCAAACAAAACTTTGAATAGGCCCAAAAAATATGAAACTAACGTGTCAGTCGAAAAAGAGTTAAATAATCTGCAGTCCAGCAGATTTTTACTCTCTGCAAAGTGAAACGCCTTAACTTCCGCCTGATAAAATGCGTCTTTCATATCGAAGCAAAACGTTTTAGTGTCAGACCATACTAATTCTGTTCTTGATTTTGGCGTCTCTTCGTGTAGAAGTAATGCTTTTAATCCATCATGGATGTCATTGAGGAGTCCCTTCAATATTTTTTGGAGTAATGAGTCGTCATTTTTGCGAGATCCGGTTTTGCTGCCATACACTTCATGTAATTTGTTGAAATAAGCCTGATGCATAAGTTTGGCAACCTTAGGATGATCAAACAACCTATTAAAACGGAATATATCTATCATTTATATTGACTTCATGCAATTACTTACAAAATATTAAAATGGTTCATTTTTTGCCAACAAAAAAAATTGATTTCAATCCGTAGGAGTTGCACTTTAATATCAAGAATATGGTATGGGATGGGAGCTACCGTAGGAAGCATGGGGATAAACGATGGAAAGTTTTAAGGGAAAGGTCGTTGATTTGTACCAGCATTGGCGAACAAAGTTGGTTTGTTGGCTTGCAATTGCAAATAATTTGATTAAAGTAAACATAATACACACAAAATTGAATAATCAAAACTCACTTGTTCGCATTTCGGTGAAGTGGGTGAAATAATCGAACGTACTGCTGCAGGCATACAATGTTATCATTGTTTTTAGGCAGAGACGCGTAAATGTAATTGTTTATATAAGGGAGCACTCCAATGTTATATTTGTGTGTTGGCGTAACGTTAACTTGGAGTGGAAAATTTTCGTTAAAAAATAAAAAAAACTGTGGATGGTGGACATCTATCGCTACGTGAAAACCTTTCTGTGAACATGTTCCATGCGTACATGAGGGTATGGTTCTGGGTCATCTTTACCAGGCAAAGGTTGATCTTGGCCTGTAAGAAATAAAGCTAATTAATAAAAAATTGTCAAGCGCACGGCTGTCTTTTACGACATTTTGTAAACTATGGATTTTTAATACCTACCAAACTTTTTTAAAAGAAAATAAAACAAAGCGTTTTCAGGAAAAACTTCTTTGTCTTCTTCCGTCGGGTTTCTAAATCTGTCTTCTAAATGATGTCCAATAGTTGTCCAATCCTCCTCAAAAATTATCAGTTTCTCATCACCCCGTAATGGGTACTCAACACGTGTTTTTCCAACATCAGGCTTTTTAATGGACTCCAAGATAATTTTTCTTACTTGAACAACAACGTCCTTGTAAACAATCTGTTTTGGGTTGCCTATTTCAACAATAAAAGTGTACATACAATTTAGCTAAAGGTTTACTACAACATGGTTTTTGGCGTTTCAATAGAAGAAACTGCAGTTTAAAAATTAGCCGAATGTGGCTTTCAGTTACACTTATATGAAGGATAGGGATCCGCGAAGATTCCTCCCGGAAAATTGCTCCCGCGAGGATTTATCCACGAAGATTCCTCCCGCGAAAATTCCAACCCTACGAAAATTCCTACAGTAAAAACCGCTACCCACAAATACAAGAACTGCTCCTTCGAAAATTTTGAATTGCATCATTGCGATTATTTCTTTGACACTCTAAGTACAAATTCTATATCATATAATGTTTTCTGTTTTCAAAAAAGCTTAATGTAAAAATTTTCAACTAAATACATAGGTTTTAAGCTCATTTTTCAATAATGCTGTAGCACAAACTTTTAAGCAAAGCCCAAACCTATATATGTTTCATATGGTTTTTTTTGTTTTCAATAAATCTAATTTAGAAAATTGGCACTTAGTGCCCATTTCCCTCGTATTTATATTAAGCTATAACACAGAGTTGTTGCTTTTGTGTTCAATAAAGCTAATGTACAAAGTCAACACATTTTAAAGCTGTTTAACATAGATACAATTAGATACAATTTTTTCTCGTTTTTTCAATAAAAGTATTACCATATTCTTATTTTGAACAGCACTGGAAACTTAAAAGCTGTTGGATTTAATACTTTATCCGTTATTTTGAGTGGGATGAAATTAAAATCGAATGATTTTGATGTATATGCACGGAGTAAAATTCTAAAAAGTTCTACTCTCCACTTGTTAGGTGGCAAGTGGGTGCATTTCACACCACATGTTTTTATATGGAGCGCAAAATGTAACCAAAATTCCTGTCCTTGCTAAAGTAGTAGGGGCTATATTTTTTTGTCAATTATTTAATTATATTGGAATTTCTAAAAAACCTGTTTATTGCATAAAAAACTACATTTAACTTAGTGTTTGTCCACCAATTTTAAAATTATTTAATGCCATTGATTATGAAAAAATTAAAATAAACTGAATATTTCCCAATCCTGTCAATTCTAAAGATGTAAAATAGATTTTCTAGCAACTCACGGATTCTGTTATGAACCAGACTCGCTCTGAGAAACAGTAATCTTGCTGTATTTGGTAATAGGAGTGACTGGTCCTTTCCATGGTCGTCCGTGGTATATGTTCGCATTTACTTATTGCAGGTAGGTACTTACTCGATATTATAACTAAAATCATGGCTTAAAAATCCATTGATATTTGTGAAACATCCCAGAAACTTCATTTTATAATCCTCAATGTCAAGAATTTTAATTGCTGTACATACTTCATTTCATGCAATTCGAACTAACAATAAGACGTAATTTTCGAAGGAGTTGTTTTCGCAATCGGAATTTTCGTAGGCAGGAATCTTCGCGGGAGCAGTTTTTGTGAAGAGGATTTTGGCGGAAGGAATCTTCGGATAGGAATGTTCACTGGAGCGTTTTTCAGGGAGGAATATTCGCGCTTTCGAGGGGCAGTGTTGAAAGGTAGTTAATTTGAGTTGCAAAAATTTTCAAACCTTTAACTGTGCTCATGTCGCCCGTTGCTGTGATTAATAAAGACAACGTAGCGTTATCTATTTCCGTCAGGTTTATTTCATACCGCTTTGTGGCACCTGTTGCTTCAGCTAAGCCCTTATAAAACATTTCTCCTTCGGATTTAACTTGCATTAGGTCGTTTAATTTTATTCGGCCATCAATCGATACAATATTCCATGACAATCCAAGAAGAATGAAGCCATCAATTTTGTACTGTCTGGACTCATAAATCATATTCGCATGATCAATGGACTCTTCGCTTCTGGTTTCTTCTGTTCGAGGCGGTTCGCTTGTTGCATCAAACTGATCATCCCCATTTTCACTGCTTAGACTTATGCTATCAGGGACAACAATGTCAGCCTGAGTTCCTGCATTGTCAACCACTGTGTTATTTGGACCATTTTGGCTAGGCGCCACTTGCTGATTTGATGATATTCGGGCTTGATTAGAGTTGTTATCTTCAGCATCAGTCGTTTGAAAATTTAAGGAAGATGCATCATCATTTTGTTCTGAATTTTCGGGAACTCCATCTGAGGCTGCGAGATGCACATCATCGGCAATTTTAAATCCTGATTGATCATTTTTGTAGTTTTCACTAATGGCAACAAGGAGCTCATTAAAGGAATGGGTTCCTTCTTCTTCATCATCTTCCAAAAATACTCCTCTTGACTCATCTTCTGATTCATCCGAATCATAGTTATAGCGTCGCCTAAACATCTTTCATTATACCTACTATACTTAACCTATTATGACTTAACGATGACTAGAAAATAGCTGACTATCAATATTGGGTTCTTTGTGACGTAGTTGTATAAAATTTGCGTCGTAGTTACTCCGTCTTTAGCTCGTTGATAAGTTCTGAAATTGTAAACCAGAATAACAAATGTCGTAGGGTGGGTACATATATACAGCTAAAATAACTGCGGACGCATACGAATGATTTAAAGCAGGACCTACGACTCCCGACACTTCACTGTGCTCCAACGTACACAGAATAGTAATTTTACTGTTTAATATGGTTCTTGCATTTTTCATGTTGCCGTACACCAACATTGCATAGTGTCACACCAAACAATGTTCGTCAAAAGGTACAAAACATATTTTCCTACTTTCTAGCTCTTGTTGTATGGAATACTTCATGTTAGATAAAGTAATATAGTTAAGTTTTGGTATTTTTTATCTAATATAACCACAGCTAACCGTAATCACTTAGGCTAAGTAAAAACAGAAATGGCAGTTACACTGGTCAAAACTTTTCTTTCAGTTGACGAAAGTTGTCTTGTCCACGATTTCTCAGCAGACAACAGTGAACAAAAATGTCCGAAACATTGAAAAACGTATTTGTAGTACAAGTCTCTTTATTAAACTTGCAAGTGCTTTCTTTTCTCATGTTTTTTCTCGTGTAGTCATAAATAATTAACATAGTCATTGCAATCTATGATAATATCGTGGTTTTTGACTTGGATTATACGTTCGTATATCATACACTGTACTCCGTAGTCTATTTGTGACATTTTCTTCAACTGAATTTAGTGTTGTTACTTTTTGTTACTTTCTTTCATTGTCCACCCAAATTGTAGGTGGACATAGAAGTTTTGATTATTTTAGTAAAAACAATAACAAAATTTATAACTTGGAAAATTAAAGGCTGTTTAAATGACGTAATACTCATCAACAGCTCCTTTGAGAAATGCAAATAAATACGATAGGTAATGTCTAGAGTCACAAGGCCGTAGGAACGGTGGCGCGAGGTGGCGCGGCCGCTCCAGGCTGGACGCTCACGAAGGCCGGACTAATATTGTAGTGGCGGTCGTTAAATATTTGCCAATATATAAATCTTGCTTATTAAAACTAGGGCATTAATATTCAATTGCGTAATTAGTGAAATTTAAGAAATCTGTGCATGATCCAAAATGAGAAGTCTGATCGTGTTTATTTATTAAGGCTAGGTTTATTTAATTTTAAAGGTAAATGTTTCGGGAAAGTGATGAAAATGATACATATTAGTTTACCAATTACAAACTAACGTTGGTATATTTAATCACAGACATTCAGGTTTTATTTACATTTACATTGTCATTTGCGTTTTTAGTTTCAAACCAAGGACATGACAGGCTTTTAACTTTAATTTACGTATAAGAATCAGTTTGACCCTTAATACCCTATCGTTTATGCCTTTAAAGTACATCTTAATAATTTTGAAACGATAAAGCGTGTAATTTTTTAAACTATGATTTGCAAACAAGGAAAAAGGGGGTTTTCGTTAAATTTTGTATAAATTTCATGCAAAAAGTGCGTATGCAATTATCATCTCACGTTGTAAAGCAAAAGTCAAATTATCTAGAAATGCAAGCTGACATGTTTAAAAGATGAAGCAAAACATGAGTGCTGGTAACTCAGGTTTCAAGCATTCCACAGCACTGCACACTCAATTAGCGAATGGATTTAGCTCAAGTTTAATCAAGTGAGAACATATAAAAAAAGATTCTTAATTACGTTAAGTAATAACAAAATTATGTAAGGCCACATACTACAATTAATATTCTTCAGTAAATTAGCAGGTCAAACGTTTGTTAGATTAAAGTTAAACTGAAACTAAATTATAGAATTTGCGTATATAAAGCTTAGATAAAATTTTTGTTACAGTTTATAAAAATGTTTTTAAATGAAATTCAACTTGAAACAAAGGATTTTAAAAGTATAGAAAAACTTGCTATAAATACTCAGAGAGACTAAATAAAAATTTATGCAAATTTTGAATGAAGATTTATAGACTTTTTACTGAACGTTTAAGGAAACTTTGAATGAACGTTAAAAGAAACTCGGAATAAACGCTTATGCAATCTTTAAATGAAAATTTTGACAACTTGGAATGAAAGTTCATGGAAACTTGGAATGAAAGTCCATGGAAATTTTAAATAAAAGCTCTGCATACTTTAAATATGAAAACAAATTATATAAAACTTAAATGAACTTCGGTTCAAACGTTAGATGAACGTCTATTGAAACTTTGAAAGAAAACGTTCCATATATTTTGAATGAAAGTTAAAAGAATTTTTGAACGATGCATTTATAAGCAACCGTATGCAATCTTTAGTGATTTTTAGCTGACACCCTATAACAGTCTGTGTTAGAGCGAGTACATGTGTTTATAGGGCAGGTTTAGTATATTAATGTTTGTTAAATCATATAAAATAATATGTGTCAGGATTCGGGCCTTATTGGCCGACTAGTATAGTTCGTAACAAGTGCAATGCAGTTTAAATTGCCGATTTTGTTTGATCATTGTTTGGCCAGTTCAAATTACCCTTACCCAAATAAATTACCCAAATTACTTTACCGCATCATTAAGATAATTGTACGGGCTATATCCTAGGGTTAAACATCATTTTAACGTTTACATTATATAGGAAATTACATTGGTTCAAATTGGCATGTTTTCAAAGCTCCGTACATGTACGGTCGGAACGTAACCCAAAAAGTGTACAAGGAGCAGCAGTAAAAAGTGTACCAGAAGCAGCAGTAAAAAGTGTACCAGGAGCAGCAGTAAAAAGTGTACCAGGAGCAGCAGTAAAAAGTGTACCAGGAGCAG
>JAQFYG010004410.1:0-11060 GCA_034694325.1 Entomobrya corticalis | reverse complement strand
AGAATATAAAATGGCTAGAAAAAGAACGAAACCAGAGGCAATTTGAACTTCATTCAGCATTTGTCTCTGGTTTTTCACTTCATTGAATGAATGGCTTTGCAAATGCATACGACATTACTTTCATTACACTGCACAATAGAAAAAATGCCTGAAAGATGGAGAAAAGGAGTGTCTGCCTTGCTTTGCCTACGTCTCACAAATAACGCATGGCAAAGAGAAGAAGAGGAAGTAGGAGGAAAAAATGAGTCTACATTATACACCGTTGAGGCCGTTCTATGTAACAATGCTATTAAAGGGCAGCCAAATTGGCAACTTGAAGAATATCAAGAATTTTGAGCACGATTCAGATAGGATTTTTGCTGGATAATACAAAAACTACTTTCAGATTCAGTCGATTCAGTTTATTCGTGCAAACTCAGGCAAAAAAGAACTAGGAAAATTTTTAAGTCGTACATATAACAGTAGGAAATATATAAAATGATATGGTAAATTGAAGCCGTAAGCAAAAACTGACTGCTGCCTGCTGTTGGGCAGGAAGACAGGCTGTGGCTTGGTAAATGTAGATTCATATATGTATATTATAAGCATCTAAATCTAAAATCTGTTTCCTTTCTATTATTCAAACATTTTACTACTTATTATACCGCCATAACATTCCATTTTGTACATGAAAAAATATAGCAGTTTACTTTTACTTGGAATCAAGGAAAAAAAGAATATTAAAAAAGGCCATAGGACTATGGAAAATTGGCAATTCTGTAAAGAGGTTCAAAGGGAGGAAAAATGAGTATTTGTTTGCAAACGAAAATCACTATACTCTAGGACACACGTGGTATAATAAAAAAAGAAAATAAAGAAGCAACAGAAGCACACAACCACACGCAAAATGTCAGTTCCAAACAGTTCCATATTATTAAAAGTATTCTATTTATTCCGACAAATACTAACCCTCCCAAATCCCATTTTACCAAGCAAAACACAAGAAATAATGCTTTTAAAACTGCGAATTGAAAACCTAATAATAGTAATAATAAATAGCCGAGAAAAATCTGTGCACGGAAATGACTTACGAAAATACGGAAAAAAGTGAAAGCATAGAATATGCTATAGAACAGGAAGAAGTTGATATTTGCCAGAAACCCGCACGGTACAGTACAGCCATTGTAATAATCAGCGTGCATATGCATGCATAAATCCGACCTATGAAAATAGGTAGTGATAGTCAGTGCTACTACAAAACCAAGCATTTATTTTCTTGTAGGTGTATTGTTGTCGGCAGGATAAGTGAATTCTATCAATAAAATTATGGTTTAAGCCATGTTGTACACAAATGACGACAGAGAAAGTAGTATTCGAAAGAAAGGTATAGGTATATATTATTTTGAGTACAAGTATGCAAAATTCTCAAACGATAATAGCTCCGAATTTTTACTTTCTTCTTCTTCTTATAAGCATACAACGGTTTTGTCAATATTTATGAGTAGCGAAAACTTTACCTTTTTCCTGTTTTCTTTATGCACTGTTATTTCCTGTAGCAGTGGATAAGGTAGAAAATAAATTTTACAAGAAAAGCAAACTAAACTTACCACTGATTTGTAGAGTTCCATTGGCGGAAATGTTAATCCTGGAAGTTTTGCTACGATCAGCAGAGTTTATGTCTCCTCCACTGGCATTGATCTTATCTCCACTGCCACTTGTATCATGATGAACTCCACCGGAAGGGGTCAACTCTGAGCCATCTTTAAACCATTTGATTGTCGGTTTCGGAGTGCCAGTGACCTCACAAGGTATTGTAGCAAGGCTGGTGAGAGGAAGCGTTTGATTTACGGGTCCAAACTGGATAATTGGCGGAGGGACTTGATCTTGTGAGGTGACTTCTAAACGGGCTATTGTATCTCGAGCTCCAGCACCGCTCACCGCCGAGCATACATAAATACCAGAGTCATCCTTTTTCACTCCTTGAATGCGAAGTATTCCCTCTGGAGTCACATGTAAACGGCCATGAGTTGAAGACGGAAGGAAGGTTTCTTGGCTCCCTTCTTTTTTCCAATAGACTGTCGGTACTGGATTCCCATTGGCACTACACTCAAATTTTGCCACTCCATTCAAACCTAGTCTCACGTCTCTGGGTCGGACGATAAATTTTGGCCGCGCTGTAATGAAAAAGGTGATGAAAATGTATAAAAAATACAAAGTACATACAAAAAAGTACAAAGAGGAAAACACATTCTCGATTTTATTTCCATGTTGTCAACCAGCACGAACGCATATAAAATAGGCAATTTCTTTTGAAGCAATTCACCAGCAATAAACCGGATGTTACACCAAAAAAAACTCCGTTTGAACACACCGTGAACCTACTAAATTGCATATAAAATCCATCCTGCACACTGAACACTTGACTCCACGTATCTACCTACAGCAGCAACTGTTAACACTTTTTGCTTTTAATGTTCCAAATAATCCGAAGTAGAGTGTAATATACATAGATTGAAAGATTTTATTTAACACCAAACACCGTATCGTTAAAGTGTATCGAGCTGGTTGCCTGTAAATCATTCCAAATTAAGCTCTTCGTTCCCCTGCTCATCCAAATTTAAATGCTGAAATAGAAACATGAAATTACAACTTTCACCGTTTTACGTATTTCTAACTGCATTTACAGACATTTTGGCTGATTCCAGTAAATTAATTATTTTTAAAGTTATGGATTCAATTATTTCCTGAGTTTCCGCATAGTCGTCAGTTAATACCGGAACACGTCGGGTGAAAATTTATAAAACTATTATGACCGTGAATCGTCACACCCATGAATTATGCTATGCGTATGAAGAACGCAATGTTTAAATGTTGTAAAAATTCCGTCAAAACCTATTAAGCACATTCATTCAGTATTTTACTTTTACATTTTACATGTGTATTCTTCATGAATTTTCAAGTTTCAAAAAATTCTCTCGAAGGTGTACCTCATACTGCGATAAGCAGTGCTTACATCGAAGGTAGAAAACTTAAACTTGTTAAAACGGTGTAATAGGTATATGCCTTCATACATAACGATATAAGAATGTAAATTCATGTGGAAATCCTTCCTCGTTACTACAAAGCTATTAAAGAACCCATACTAAACTATGATGGAAGAGCAAGAAGAGACATTGAAAATTGTAATTGCAAAGTAGTGTTATAATGTTAGCTCCGGATATTTTATGTTTTCTTGAATTTATTCGATACGTTTTGTAAAAGATAAAGCTTATCTGTCAGAGATTCTCACAGTCTCAACCTAACATAAATCGCTTCCTTTGCTGCATGTAGTATTAAAACTACTTTGTATATATATCTACGTGTATTATCAGGCATTGCTCTTTGCTAATTTTCTGTAATGACATTTTAAAGTTAAAAAGGTAGATTACATAAAAACAGGAATCCTCTTGTCTTCACCCATCATGACGATATACTAATGGTAAAATGGTGTTAGGAAAATGAATAAAAATCTGAGTTGCTGCCACCATGACTGTGTGAGACTACTATGTGTGCAATGTGGACAGCATGCATACTCATAAAACACTTTTTGCACAAATTTACACCTTACCTCATATTTCACATTTTTGGAGAAATAGGGTGTCAAAAAGCTTGTGAACGGTTTGGAATGTCGGGTGCGGTAGTTTTCTTTTACGCATATTATTATTGTACAAAAAACTTTTACATACAAGTTTTTTGTATAAAAATACACACACACGTGTTATTCTTATGATAACTTATGGGTTGGATATATTAAATGGATTTTAGACACGGAAAATGTGTAGCAAAATTTTGATGGTAATGCATTTTGCTAATTTCACAAAGTCTTTGAGCCGTGAAAAACTTTATGTAATGTGCTCTCTTCGCGAGCATTTTTGTATGCACCAAATAAACCTGAAAAAGTCGATAGGCACCTCTAAAACATCTCTGGATTTACCATACTATAAATTTTGAATTCAAGTTTATTTGAAAGTTGACAATATACCGAAACGGGAAAATTTTACATTATAATGGAAACAAACTTTTCGTTATCTTCTCACATTTTATAAACTATTTTCTAAGCTTAAGTATGATGATGAATATTACACTGTGAAGTCATCAAATTCACATAATGTTTATCTCACCAAATTACGTAAGACAGAATAATTATCTTAGCACTTTCCAGACAAACTACTTCCTTAAGTGCTCATGCGTGGGAGTTTAACTCAAAAAACCTTAAACTTGAATGACTCTTAACTTGTCACGACATTTATGAGTTTCTTACTTTGTCATCGTTTTATAAATAGAAACAGAATATCATAAAAACGTGCATCAAACAAAATGTTCCTTCTGCTAGTTTTACCTCTATTCAAAGACTGTTGATGGCCCGACGGAAAATAACAACATATGGCTGAAATTTTAGCCACTTGCTTTGGAAAACGTGAAAACTTGACTAATGAATGCAACCCACTTACACTAGCAAAGGGACAACAAAAGTTTGTTCTTTAAACTCCATCATTCCATTTTAACGGGTTTCTTCAGGTCGCCTTTGAGAATTCATGCAAAACCACCCGAGCGAAAAACAGAACCCACACCACGACGACCATCTTATTTATGATGAAATCTCTAGTTGAAAAATTTTTTCTTGTGTGCTCACGTTCACAGAAATGAATTATAAGCCATATTTTACACGGTAAAAAGGGAATATACAAAGGATACAATTCTTTGAGTTCGTGAAACTTTAAAAAACGATGTAATGAAGAAATGGAGCCGTGGCCGTGAGTTGAAGAACGACGATATTACAAAAGTGCATACTTTAAAGGAAGTTGCACTGCAGACATATGTCTATATACCACACTCCATAGTTTACATTGTTCCCATAAGTCAAAAAATGCAAGAAAACTCAGGTTAAATTTGAATAAGAGTGCGGGTTTTCCGTTTTCTAAGCAGCCAGTCATTTCATTCATCCTTTTATCACTTCATCATGTCTTTCTTCGCTTTGCCTTCCTTGTTGAAACCAAACTTGCACATTGTGTGGTATTGCGGTTTGCTCTATATGCTCAAGATTTCTAAGCCTTTATTTTTAAATGGGTTTTTAAGTAATGGTTTTCTGATGAAGTGCAACTCTTTTTAGCTCCATTTTACTTGGCTAAACACCCGGTCATTTTCTTTATCATTTATTAGTTCAATGGGATGATTCATGATAGTATTTGTCGGTATTTTGTTTTGACGTTTCTCTAATACTTGTAATGATACCCCCAGAGAAAATCATATTTCGTTTCTCCGTTTTTTATAGTTTACGTTAAGAACAATCACAAAAACTTACAATGAACAGAAAGACGAGCTCCCGCACGAACAGAGCCAAGCTCATTATTTGCTTGGCAAAAGTACAACCCTTCATCTTCCAGTCTGGCATCTCTAATCCTCAGTCCTCCATCGATCGACTCAGCGCGACCACCGGCGGGCATATTAGTGTCTTGTCGATACCAATTCACTTCCGGCTGGGGCATTCCCCGAACTTCGCACTGGAACGTGGCTGAGTCTCCAACTAGAACCACAATGTCTTCGGGTTCCTGACTGAAATATGGTTTTTCTGAAATAAGAAAAAAGAAATAAGGATGAAAACTTGTGTGCTTATAGAAAAAGTATCATTTTTCGGATGTATATAAAAAACCAAACATATCACTACATAAAGATTCAAAAGTTGTGTCATCCTAACTTTGACGCAGATGTACAACGGAGGCATATAACGACCAACCGGTTCCATCACTGTTCTGAGAATATCTTCATACGTATATATTTCGACGGACATGGCTATTTAATTTATAATACGACTTTCGGAAAACCTGGAATCTACTTGAGATTGTGATCCTTCCAACGATCTCAAATCACTGGTATCATTGTAATATGCTGGAAATCCTTTCACCTTTTCACAAAACTTCAAAGTTAATACTATAACCTGTAAAACTAGCCAGATCTATACAACAATCAAGCAGATCCAATAAATACGCCTTTTACACAAGTTTATTTATGAAAAGAAAACTTTCAAAATTTTATCCTGCAAAAGTTGTACAAATTTTGGATTTTCTCGATATTATTTTTCGTGCATATAAGATCTCCTTGAGCTTATATCTGAATTGTAGGTATTGAATAAAAAGAAAAATGGGCGAATATATATTCCGCTTTGATGATCTAAACTTTTTATTATTTTTATGATGATCCAGAGCGTTTCTCTGCATACATAAAACTATAAGTGCCCATGTTCCATGTCATTTGTACATAAAGAAGTTTAATAACGACGTAGTTTATATTTGCTTTTTACTTATATGCATAAAAGGCATGTCTGCAACCTGCAATTCAATCGGCAAAAAGTCAAAGTCAATGCAAAAAGGAGTATAGCAAAGAAGACCATATAGTACATTTTGCTTAAGCTTAGAATGAAATATTCTATTATTGTATAAAAGGCAATATTATCGTATATAAAAATACTTTAAACTTTATTTTTTAAGGTAGCTTTTTTGTCCACAGTTACAGCGTAGATTTGTAAGTTGTAATGCACGGCATACAACTTTCAGTTTTCAGTAATGATACTGCATGAACCTAAATATTATATAATGTCTAGTAGTGTGTTCATAATGAATTGTATTATATGAGGATGTAACGTCCCGGCTGAGTTCTTCCGCTTGACGGCGACCATTTAATGGGCTGCTGGAAACTCAAGGACTGGAAATTGAAATGCCATTCACTCATTGGACTCCAGACTTCACAATATACAACAACGACAGAATGCATATTCTAACCGGCTCTCGACAACATTGACAATGAATGCAGGACAATACAATGTCCTCTGCTTGTAAAAGCGGGATTGCAGAAATGACAAAGTATAACACTTAGGCATAGGTACTTATGTGATTTGTACATGTAAGTTTTATGAGCGTTATAATGATGAACTTCTAATTTGTAATACGTTAGGACCCCAAGAGCTGTATCTGAAATACCTTATGTTAAAACGCTGGAAAGATCCATGCAAAGATATGTCAGTTTTATAAGTACTCTTCATATCCAATTCACCGTTGGGCAGTAAATCATAATAAAGTTTGCTCTCTAAAACTCTTGCTCTTGCCATTCCACACATTGCAGTCATGATCGAGTATAATATTCATGTCGCAGTATTTGCATCAAAGTTTTCTGATTTTCTTATACTTTCTATTTTAACAATAGCGCACTATTTTCATTTATCCTATGATATTTTTTTTTAAATCTTATACTAACTAAAAGTAACGGATGTCATGGATGATCTTTCTACTCATTACTGTGCATCGTGCCTCATTCATATACCTACTTGCAACTTGCTAGTTGTTAAATATGAATAGTCAAATGCACTCGGAGTTTTTTTGGCTACCACGTCTAGACCAGCTATGAAGAGCACTGCACTGCGGTATGATGCACATTCACATTAGTCATTATTACGTTACATCTCCCTCTCCGTCAACTGACATCCTGTCATCACTCCGTATTACACTGTTGGCTGCATGTGCATATTACGGATAGAAATAAAGAGAGGGAGCAGAGTAGTTTCGATTTTAGAAAAAGAGAAAATAATAGAACCCTTCATTTTCACTCACTTTTAAGTAGTATGCTAACTTTTGTGTGATGAATAGATCTTTTTGTACTTGTTAGCTCAAACACATGTAGTGTAATATGTAAGTTATTGTGCACGCTCAGAGCAATGCATTTTTTAGTGCAATAGTTACTGAATGGTCCTTGCCTGACGATGAAAAGATCTTCTCCAATTATGCATTGTTATAATGAATTATTATATGACTGACTGCCTACCTATGTAAAAATGTATGTACTGTGCACACGTTGTTGTTGTTGAAAGTTGTAAGAGTTGATAAAAATGAGCATGACTCAACCTTTATATTCAAAATTTTATAATATTGTTTTTTCTGCTTCTATATGAATATATGTTCCTTTATTATTGCTTTTCAGCTGCTTCTTTTTACAACTGATCATCAACTGATTGTGTGTCACATAATAGCAAGCACTGTTCTCATTATATAAATCCCTCTCACTTTTTTCATCAACAACAAGAGCTCCTTTGTTTCTTCCTCTTCACTTTCAATTTTACGTAATGAGTCTTAATTAATGAGAACTAGGATTTATTTCTGTCTCAATTAATCTCGAAAATAAGTAATGACTTCAGCTTCTGCGACAAATTAATACAAATGAGAGGAAACAGTAGTAAACGGGAATCCTCCACAGAAAAAAATCTTTGATTATATTTTTTGTTCGTTTTATCTTAATTAGGATAAGTGTCTAACTTTTTACTACGTTTAGTATGTTGCTTAATTCGTATCAGAAAAACTTACGATGAACAGTAAGGACAACATCAGGAGAAATTCTTTGGCCAGCTATGTTTATAGCAACACAAGTATATCTTCCAGCATCCGATGAACGGACGTCCTTGATAACCAGGTTGCCTCCATCAATTGTTGACAAGCGTCCACTGAAATACATAAAAGGAAACGTTAGTATCAGAAAACAAAATGAAATTTCATCATCCAATATCATACAGAATGGATTTCCACCAACAACCTGAAATTGCCATTATGATCATTGTTGTCAATTTATCTACATTGCTTCACTTAGAAAGAACGAGAGAAAGCGAAAAAAGTTTCAATTTCATCCTAAAAAATTGTCCTATTGAGGCAAACTAAAAGAATACTTTTTATGATGAACGTGCACCGACTTCTTGATGGTCCCATCAAGTTAACTCATTAAAATCCTTTGCCTCCTTTCATGAGTACGAGTACCTTTTTTACCTTTATTCTCTTTCTCTCTCATTCTAAATGACCATTTGCGGGATCAAGGTAAAAGAACTGAAAATAACTAGTGTGGTTGGTTGGCGGTGGTGAGTCATTTTATATTTGAACTAAAAGATAGACACACATACAGAGTAAAGCACAGAAAATCTATTTGTCTATAATATGTAGGAAAATAGAGTAGAGTACTAGTAGCAGTAGAAGTGGTTAGTTTAACAACATGTTCATCTCTACTTCACTTAGATTTTTACTGTAACCTTTCGCATGACTAAACTTTTACGAGTCATTTTTATTGTGCTCCACTGGCTTTTCTTGTTACATATCATATATTTGGAGGAAAATTCCCATACCATACGTTTCTGGTAATAAAGTAGCATTATGCAACTATGTACCTATATAGAAACCTGTTCAACTTCTACCATACTTTTTGCTCTACTGTTCTATAAGTACCAACACCAACCAACAACCACAGAACAGAGAGAGATAGAGAAAGAAGATGAGGAAGAAGAGTTCTTTTGTGCTTATTGGAAAGGGAATTCTTGTGAAACTGCTCTTGAAGTAATTGACAGAAGTTGGTTTAATGGCTAGCAAAGGAATTACTTGAGGGAAAGACTTTCCTCAGTGGATTTATTTCAGTAAAAATGTATATATTGTAGCTATTTGTAACTTCTTTCTACTCTTCATTCTTTGTATGTAAGCGAATAAAAAGTTGCCTATAAAGTATAAAAAGATGGATAGAGAGTGAGACGGAAGATGATGAAGAAAGAGTCAGTAAGTGAGTAAGTAAAGCTGTTCGGAGCCACTTCTACTATGCTATAACCATACCACCCACTTCTCCTACGAAGCAGAACTAACAAGAAGTCATACAAAATGATTATTATCATTATAATGATGCATTACTTTCCTATATGTGGTATGTAAGTACTAGAAACTACAACATTTTTTATATTATACCTTGCCAGTCGGGTATCCAAAGTTTGACCATTTTTCTGCCTGCAAAAAAGAAAGAAAAAAATATTATAACATGTACTTTCTGAGCAATCATTCTCATAGATTGTAAGCAGAAGAGAAATTACCAGAGCACTTGTGGATCCGGTGTTCCCCTGGGTGGTTGGCACTTGAACATGGCCGTTTCGCTCACCAGCACCTTTGTACTTAGTGGCAGCACCCGGAAATCATCTTTGATCACTGCAATACATCAAACAAAAAATATATTAGGTATCATATATTTATATAGATTATAGATAATATGTAAGGTATGCGAGGTTTAATTCGATAAACTGACAAAAGTAGCAAGAATGTTCATTCTCAGACAGTAGTACATATGTGGGTACGTTCTTGTCGTGACTTTTACCATCTAAAAAGTTACATGTGTATCCATTGTGAACGTTAAATTCCATTTCATAACTCATGAGCTTTACGCTTCTTCACAGATAATAATAAGTAGTTGTTGTAAATATTTTTCAAATAAATTATAGAAAAGTTGGATAAATTTCATCTGTCAAGCATTGGGTCACTTATCGTCATTTTTATCTTTGTCAGAATTGATTATGCGCACAACATGTCAAAACTTGTAATGAGAGTGGAATGCGTAACGATGTAGTTGTTTGACTAGAATTTGAATACAATAGAGTGGTGGTGTCTGTACCATTAAAATTGATAGATAAAAAATATACGCGTCATACAAATATTGTTTTATATCAAAAGCTTTTGCAATGACTGTTTGCTATAATACGCATAATGTTCACCCTTTATTGAATGACATGCACACTTTGCTAGCATTTCATGCAGGTGAAGTAGTAGTAATATCTAAAAGGGCTGAAAACACTAGCTCCCTTCCGTGTGGCATATACGCAACACATACATGAAATACTTTGCTGATAAATTGGCTGCTGTTGTGTACTGTTTCGTATCTCCTATCATTCCTGACATTATCAGTGAAAATATCTAAACTCACAACTGTTCGCGCAATTATGACAGATCTATGATCCATTGCAGTAGAATGTAATTCTACAAGCGACGATGATTAATTTCTTGAAATATGTATAAACAAAGTGGGGTGAATTGCTTCTGCTGTTGGTACTTTTACTATTCTTGTAATAACTAGAAAATTAAATTTATGTAAGCATTCTGCTGAATATGATGATGATAGTAGTGTAATAACGTGTAGTATTATGCATAAATAACCCGCTACAAAATCATGATCGTGTCACAACTGTAATCTGCTTCCACCACCACACA
>JAQFYG010004409.1:0-11062 GCA_034694325.1 Entomobrya corticalis | reverse complement strand
CGACGGAAAATTAAAAAAATTTGGTGAAAATATTTAACGGTTGACGGTTAGGATTTTCTGATGAGAAGTTTTTTTCCTTTTTTTTCTGAGGAGATATCTGTTCAAATAAAAAAAAATCTTAAATTAGAACATAATTTCATACATGTGTTTGTACTTTCTCTACTTTCACTTTAAGGATACTGATGCATGATAATATGACCTTCAAAATACTTTCTTTTTTTTGGAGTTTTTTGGAGTAATACCGTTTAAACCAGAAAAGCTTATTGTTTGAGATCACCATGCATGATCCATGATCTCCAGACCATCTGGCTTCAATTTAAAATCCGAATCCAACTTTCTTTTTTTGGGAAAAAAATTGATCCTTTTTTTAGCCAGGAGCAGCATTTAAAAAACTTTCTTTTCTGTCGTTCTTCAACGGATCATTGAACAAAAAAAAATAAAGTTGGGCTTTTTAGAGTTGGGGAAAGTGACAATGAGAATATTGAGTGAAAGTTTAAGAGAAAAAGTGTCATGTAATTATTGAAGGCCAAAAAGTTTTGATGGTGAATGGTGACGTTCTTTTTCAGAAAAAAATAGATTTTTTTGGTAATCAACATTCCTTAATATGTAGACAGACAGTCTGTCACTCTTACTTTTTCCTTGGAAGAAATCATGGAGAAAGTTTGATAAGAAGAAAGAGAAGGTTAAAAACTTATAAAAACGTGCGTAGTTGGGGGAAAGAGCTTTGTTTATGGGAAATGGATCTGCATCTTTAAAATATTCATATTATTATAAGTTTTTGAAAACGATGTAAAAAAGATGCGGAAGATTTTAAATATAATTTTTTGTTACGCAATTTTTCATCATCAAAAGATTCAGACAAGTAGACAGACACGTTTTTAATGAGAAAAGGAAGTCGTAAAGGAGGAGGGGGAGGAGGAGCAGGCGGATGATCAAGAGGAGATGAGGAAACGACAGAAATTTAATTTCCGTTTTTTTTCAACTTGAGACTTGAGAGTACTCTCAAAATTTTGAGTGAAAGTTGTGAAAGTTTATGATGGATTACAAGGCCAAGTTTACAACTAGAGCATACATAAAATGCTCTACTTTCACTTGTCGTCAGTATAAAAAGTTCAAGTTTTCTACTTGATATTTAAATCTCTCTCTTTTATGTGGTTACTTTAATTTCATTTAACATTTAAGTCATTAGTGAAAGTGGAGAAAATTGTAGAATAAAAATTTAATTAATTATAAAATGTATACACATACACACTTCCTGGAACACTTTAACTTTCATTTTCAAGTTATATGAGAGATGAAAGTAAGTTAAAAACGAGTAATTTCTCGGTAAAGTACTCAAGCTTTATATTTAATCTTCATCTTCTAGCCTTTCCCCATGTTTCCATTACTTTCACTTCCTTTTAATAAATCTCATCCCAAACCTAGGAAAAAGCTTTCTCTCAGAAGTAAAATGGACAACAAGTTCCAAGAATGTACTTAGCCCTTTTTATGACAGATGATCATCAACCAACCAGAAAAATATATATAAAAAATCTTTACGTCATAAAGAGAAAATAGGAGAAAGTCCCAACATTTTATGCTGATCTTTGTAAAAAGATATATAGTTGGATATACTGCTGGTAGCCTTTTTTGTACCTCTTAACCTTTTTTTGGGGCACTTTCTCTTTTGAACAAATATCCATTCGATTCAAAATACAAAAAAAAGAAAGTAAAATAACTTTCTCCAAAATTTAGTATTTGCGTCATCATCAACACCTGACAGTGTACACGTTTTTTAAATTTTTCATATTGAAAAACAAGATACTTTAGAAATAACATATTGTTATTTTTTGCTTTCTCTGCTTTCACTCCTTTTTTATATGACGTTATACTTTATCCCTTGACGACACCGAATATAAATGATGATGGGGATAATAAAAGCATACATATTTTTTTTACAAAACAACAAGTTGTAACGGTCTGGGCCGTTACATACTATTTTATTCTAGAGAAAGTAATATATCCCATAAATCAGAATTATTTTCACTCCGAAAAACGTCCTTTTATTCTCGTCAGTCGTGTGTCTTGTCGTCATCCAGCTTAATGGACTATACATGTTTTTTGTCATTTTTTCATGGACCATATCGTTCTGCTCCTGTTTGTTATATTTTTAATATTATTACTATATCTTGTTCATATGGTGAAAGCAGTGAAAGGTGAAAAATAAAAACAGTGAACCAGAAACTAAAGAAAAGTAGGCATTGACTTTTTACAGGAGAAAGCAGAAAAGACAAATGACTAGGATGACATTTATATTCGCTTTCACTCCGGGACGGAGCAAGTACACATGTTATTTTTTTTGGATGCTTTCACACAGGTAAAAAGAGAAAGGGTTTTTTTGTGCGTAAGCTTGTACATGTACCTATATCCCAAAAAAACAAACTTAGTTTTTCGGTCATTACAACTTTTTTTTAGCCTTGTTTATTGCACAATGATAACGTTAACAAGGGCTGTAACGGTGATATTTGATATCTTCTCGGGTTACATTTTTGGTGAAAGCTTTGAAAGCTAAAAAGAGAAAGTTCTATTGTGTGTTTTCTTTTCATGGTTGGTTTAAAACAAGGTAGTAGCAATAGTCGTAGCCATAATGTCAGTAAAAAAAGGAATAAGCTGGATAACAACCTATCTTTTATGGGAATTGGCTAGGTATACACATAACTTGTTGGTGTTGTTTAAAAAGTTAAACCATCGTATTACCGTAAAATCTCAAATAGTAAGCCGGCCCCATATACATAAGGGGCCGGCTACTATTTGAAGTTTTACGGCAAGGAAGTAAAATCAAGCTGAGATACATAATAGAATGATGGAAAAAAAGAAACAAAAATGGCTGTAAAAACAATAAAAAAGAGAAAGTAAAAAACTAAAGAGTACTTTTTTTGTAGAACAAAACAGTAGTAAAAAATAAGCTTTAAGCCTTTCACTAGATCTCAAATATGTTGTTATTGTTATTATTATTGATGTCTTTTGGCAAAAAATAAATAGAATAAAAAGTAAGGCAAAGTCATAAATTTTTAAAGCAAATATAGCTTGGATTACAGAGAAAGGTGACATTGACACTGAATAACTTGGCACATGGTATTATTTTGCGCTAATCTTTTTCTTGGAGTTGTACCAAAGCTAATTAGATGAAATTCCTAGTATTTTTCCTGATCATTAATTTGTTTTTCATGCTAATTAATTTTAATTACTGTCAATTAAATAAGCGCCATTTAGACACATGTAAGAAGAGTGATTAGCTGGAAGATATCAACAAGGTCATTTAGTTCCTGTTCTTGAAAACTTTCTTTTTTTGGAAAAGAACATAATTAAAAAGGAAGATATATATAAGCCGTACTTAAACTTAAAAACTTTCTACTTTAAAAAGTTTTTTCATTGTCAACGTCAAGAAAAATAAAAAATCTCGGAGAAAGTTTCTATATAACACTTTCACCATGTTCATAGTACAGTAAAACGTGTTTTAAAAAACTTTTCTCTTTAATTTATTAACACACAACAAAACAAGTACATCTCTAGAGCAGATTATTAGCCAGAAAAATAATTTCCGTGAACTCGGAACAATAAAACAAGCAAGGTGGAAAAAACAGGCTGTTTCAAAACTGGCTTAAATCTCTAAAAAATCACCATTTACTTTCTCCTAGAAGAAAAAAAACAAATTTGTTGGAGAAAGCACGGGAGAAAAAAAAATGTGTAAAAAAGATAATAAATTGTTCGAGAAGAATGCCTTCAAGAGAAAAAAATAAGAACACGGAAAAGTTTTACAAGTACAGGGATTATTAGAAAAAGAAAAAGGAAAAAACTTTCTCTACTTTCTCTTCTTCTAGATTAGTGTGTCACCATACTTTATTCATTGTCTTGTTCCGTGTGTACGGCCTTTCGTCTTTTTTCTGGTTAAGTCAGTTCTTCCAGGAAAAATAATAAAAGAATGGACTTTGAAACGAATAGAATGAAAGTTAAATGATCTTCGTAGGAAAAAAAAGGAAAGATCCGGATTATTTTTTTGTAATGATTTCCATGTTTTTATTGAAGAGTTGCTGATTACATTTGCTGTTTTGTCATTGGATTAAATTCATTGTGATTATTATGTAGTGTTTCTAGAACAGGAGAAAGCAGGAGAAAGTAGAAATTGTATGTAGATTTCTCTGCAAAGTAGGGAGAGATATTTTTTTATTGCCAGAAACAGAATTAGTGGAGGTTATAGTAATAATGCCAGGCGTCAGCAGAGAAAGAGGCGTCAGATTGTCGCCAAAAAAGCAACTGCAGTTTTGTTTGTTGCAATGCAGCAGTTAAAAGTCAGGATGAAATAATAACCGGATGCTGCCAAATTTCGAGGAAATATGGTTAAAAGCTGTTAAGGTGCCTGTTATAATGCGGATGTTACCGTTACTACACCATGCAGCTTTAGATTTATATATTTTTTGGAGGCCATTGCAATTGTTTTTGTCAGCGTTAGGTAACAATAGAAAAACTCACACAAAGAAACAATGGCCTCATATATTTTTCATATGGAATGAAATAGATATTTAATTTTGTGTTTGTTTTTGACATAAACAAACTGCTAAAAGTAACTAAACAGGATCGAAAAAAAACAGACAATTGTATCTGGACATCTGGAAACTGGAGACAAAAGAATAAAATGGTTTTTATCTGGAAATTTTTTGGAGTATCCAAGCGTGTAATAACAAGAAAAAGACATAATCTATTGTTGCAGTCAGGCTCGTAGATAGAAATAAAACGGCAATAAATTTAAAATAGATTATGTAGATGACAAGCAAAAAGATTACAAAATAATGTGTATTTGGTAACAAGAGAAAGTTAATAGCAAGTGGAATTGAAGTTGGAAATAATGCTCTTTTAAACGGAAAATTAAACAAAAATGTTGAAATTTCCTTGTCTTTTATTTATTTTTTAAATATTTACTATTTACATTTGTTCCAGTTTCATGATCATTATTTCCCCCCTTTTTATTTTGAAACATGCATAGGTAGATATTTTTATGCATAAAAAATAGTTACGAAATATTTTAAGAAAAACATAAATGTTGCGCAACGTTTTTCTGACGTTTTATATTTGGACGTCATAACGTTTTTTTTTAAACGGATACGAGCCTCGATATCTCGTAATCATAAAAAACCGCGAGCAACGACAAACGAGGATTATATAATAGCAACTTGGGCAATTATGCAATTCAAAAAACTATTTACATTTTTTTGCAAGCCATGGCCTTGTGCTACTATCTTTTGCAAATTGTTTAACGTCAGCAAAACAAAGAAAAAGATCTTGTTTTTTCTGTGTCAATCTATCTGAAATAGTACCGGAAGTGTTTCTTTGGAAAAGACCTTCAGTTTTTTTTTCTAGAGAAAAATGCATAAATGCATAATAAATTATTCTTAATTTCGGTTTTTTTCCTTGAGGCGCTTTTAGTCTCTGGTTTTCTGGAAGAATACACAGTTATTTTTTTTCTGTGTGGTTGGTTGATACAGAAAAGAAAGAATAAAAGTAGATTATGTCTGAGGACGAAAATGTCACGTAATCTGGAAGACGGGAAGAAAATGAAGCTGACTCTGAGCTCTGCTCATTTTAAAAGAAAGCGAGATGAGGAGACTGGCGGACTGGATAAGAAAATGTATATAAAATATACAGTGGGCTGGACCCTGGAAGACGCTCTCTTTTCCATTTAGTGCCATTATTTGAGAGGAATACAAAGAAATAATGATAGTTTTATTAGGATGGTGTGTTAGTCTGTTCGACCGTTTTCGCCCGGCATTCAAAAATGAAAAAATCTGCGGGTTTAAATGAGTAAATGGGTTTTAAGGGGGAATTTACAAAAATATATAGGTTTAAATGGAGCCATAGAAAACTTTGGAGCGCTTTTGTAATTTAAATGCTACAACGGTAAAACCCGGCGCCCATTAAAACCTGCTTGTAAAAGGTGATAAGTGGGTCCATTGCAATGCGGTTTAAACCCGCTACTTCATTACAACCTTACATCAATTCTTTTTTTGTCCAGTCCACTCGGCCGTTTTTTGAACTCCAGATCCAGAGCAGATCCAGACCAACTATCCTATCATTTTATATTACAAGAAGCTTTAACTTTAACTGTTGGGTATGTATACACACTGCTATTTATAAGCCCCAAAGGAGAATTTTGTTGAAGAAAGAAGGAGAAAAATAACAATAAAATAAAAAAAGAAAGTCTACACAAAATGTATAGACAATATAATAACAAGTATATAAAACTTTCTCTTCTTTTTTAAATAAAACATAGATACAACTTTCTCCGATAAGCAGCTACTGCAGTAGTTATAAAATATATATCGTCTAAACTATCTGCCTACGTGTAAATTTACCTAATCTTGTGTCCAATCTAAGCTTCTAACACAGCTAATGCGACAGTTTGTATATTTCCCCAATCGAAAAAAATATACAGAGACAGAGACGTGGACACAACCGAAAGCGAAAGAGAAAGCAACATTTTTATTTTTCAAGATGATGAACGTGAGCCACCAACAATCAGATACAAAAAATATAAGATGCAGACTTTTCAGACTGGACACTGGACATTTTAAAAAGAAACTTGTCCTATTATTCTCCAGTCTCCAGATTCCAGGCTTTTTTCTTAGAAAAAAAACTTTCTCTTTATTTTTCTCTGGAGACATTCCTCCCAAAATAAAAGTACTTGGATATCAGCTTGTTATTCTTTTCTAGTAACAGGTGCTATTGTTCAACGTGACAATTGACAGTAAACGATCCAATAAAAAAAGGGATTCTGTATTCAATCAACTGTATACAATATTCTTGGAGAAAATATGAACCAAAATATTTTATTCATTGTCTCCTCGTCTCCTCCTCGTAACAAAATATCTTGTTACTTGAAAGAAAGTGGATTTTTCTCTTATTATTTGTTATAAAAATTTTTTTTGTAAAGTTTCAAACTTTTTTAGATGAATATATGCCTATTATATAGTCTATATCAAACTGAAATCCCAGAAGACTTGCTTTTATATTCAGAATCCACCTTTTTTTTGGTTTTTCCATCCGATATCCACCCACCACCCACATATTTCCTCCATCTTTTTTTTTGAACGTGCAAAAACCACATCTAATTTTGAACAATAGTCATATGAACATGATCCATCATCTGAACTTCTGAAAGAAAAAAACATCCTGCTTCTCTTTCCTTCTATTTATTTTTGACCGACTCAAGACTCAACCAACCGTTAATACAAAAAATATATGTTGAAAGTTGAAACTGAACCGAAATATGTTGTAAACGTAAAATGAGACATACTGCAACGGCATCCTTTTTTTACCGTTATGTCGTCCACCGTCTGCCCGTCTTCATATAACTTTTTAAGCAACAGTCTTTTTTAGCACCTCTGCAGAAGAAAACCGTTAAAATCCCTCCAAAACAAAACGCCCACGTATTGTACGCATCCCTTCTTTAACGGTGCAAAGTAACGGTGTCCGTGTTTGTTGACGACAACACAAAATGGCATATGGCCACATGGCGGTTTTACTTTTACTCGCATTCTCACATGCATCCGTTTTATATTTCCTCCAAATAAAAAATATCCCTCCACAAAACTTCCTCCTCCTCTATATACCCACCTCCACTCCAAACCATTAAAATATCGGCTTAGGTTTCATTCTGAACTTTTGTTTCTCGAAGGACGTAGGACATCCCACGCATATCTTAAGTGTCGATATCCATTGTTCTCTGAGTACCGAGTAGACGAAACAATGGAGATATTGCGTTTTTCTTGAATAATATTTCGTCACATTTAATAACAGTTTAGGTGCAAATATTTATTTTTATCCTTGAAAAAATGGAAGGAACATGGAACAGGAGGCTCCAAAGGAAGTGTAAATAGTTTGGGGTGAAATGAGATTTGTAATCTATTTTTGCATGCAAAAAAAATATTAGCAAGTCTGAATTTAAATTTAAACGGACAAAATATTATGCTGGTTTTCTTCTGGGGTTTCTGTTCTGGTCTAGAACAAATGATAAAAGAAAATTGTTCTTCTGTTTGTTTGTCTAATGTCTATGTATTCAGATTGCTCAAAGGATACAGAAAACGCACGAATGAGCATTTGGAGAAAGGAGGACTGGGACTGAAGACCCGCTTTTGTATTTACTTTCACTCTTCTTGTTTTGGAGAAAATACTTGAAAAAGAGAAAGAGAAAGGAGGATTGGTCTTCTGAGAGAGGACAAAAATAAAAGACAAAGAGTTTATGGAACTGTTTCCAGGGATTTCTATGTATTTCTAGTACTTTTACAAAAAAAAATATATAATGAATTAAGTTAAAATTAAAGTTAAATATAGTAATATGTTGTTTGATAGTAATAATTAGAGATATCATTATAATTATTATTTTTGAATGTTACGTGACGGTCTATAGAAAAATGGGAAATGGAGTGGTTGGTGGTGGTGATATATGATGACGATGTGAAGGTCTCCAGTCTCCATTTTCTCTTTTGGTTTACTAAATGAAAAGGTCATTACAGCGAAAATGATGCGGATTGTGGTGACGGTGAAGGTCTGGACTGGAGGTGGTTGGGAGGAGACCTTCTCTCTATGGAGATGGAGGAGTCGAGTCGACAGTCGACAAGCTCACGTAAGTCACGTTTTATGAAAGATGAAAAGTTGGAAAAAGGAAAACGGAAAGATGTGGTATCTCGTGCAAAATAAGTAAATATAATAATTATATATAGAAGTTTCTTTAATTATCTTTATATCATGTCAGGATGATATCTTATATCTTTTGTTTTGGGGTCTTTTGAGAAAAATTTATATGAATTTATATAAAGTTTTATTATTTATTATTATTATGTGATTATAATAAAGTTTTGTTGATGTCTTTGGGGAAAATGGGCTTAAAAAGGATGTTTTTGAGTACGTGATTAGTATGCGTATCGATAATATTTTTTTGAAAGAAAAGAAGACAAGGACGTTTAAACATTGGTCGTTATAGTCAGGCATCAGTAAAGTTATAATGGTATAACGGTCGTTTTTTGTAGGGGCGAATTGAGAAATTGTTGTGAAAATGTTTGGAGTTTTTAATAGGTTGTCATTCTATTTGTTGAATAGCTTATAATCCAATTAGCCAATTATATTGTTCGTTAGTTTTATGGATTTTTGGGATTGATTGGATAATCTCTTGGGGAAACAGGCGTTTTTTGTTCAGTTTTGTATAAAATGTTGTGAAATATTATGTAGGAGCAATAAAGTCAAATAAAAACTGACAAGGAGGAGTACAAATCAATCTATTTAAAATAGAATTTAATTTGACATATTATTTATAAATTTTATGACTTGTTTTGAAGTTGCTTTCAATCAAATCCCACGTTTATAACGTCTTGTCATGTAAATATATAAGGGTTAAATAAAGATATTATAACGGTACCGCCATCATGATGGAGCACTGTCCAAATCTATCAATTTTATAACTGTAAACCAAACAGTATTTTTAAAAATTAAAGGTGATTGACGATGTAAATTTAAATAGTCATTAAACTTGATTGACTGATTGATTTTTAATGATTTTTTTATAAACTACTTGAAAGCCATCGTAAATTATAAAAACATAATTAGATATTGTGATTTTGAAATCCTTTTATTAACGGTCAACTTTTTAATGGCCCATTGACCAACTGGAAATATTTCTCTTCCTGAATGGTTTTTTATGGATGACTTACTCCACAAAATTATAATTGTTTGATGATGTTTAATGCACATTTGCATATGGAAAATGCATTTTATTTTTAAATGCCACTTAGGTCTTATAGCTTCAAGTCAGACATGGCAAAACCCGCTGGTTTTAACCGGTAATATGGGTTTTCACGGGCAATTTACAAAAGTACATACATTTATGCATTTAAGTGGAGCCATAGAAAACGCGCGCTTTTATAGTTTAAATGTTGCAATGGTAAAACCTGGCATCCATTAAAGCCCGTTTTCAAGAGGTAATAAGTGGGTAGTGGATTCATTAAAACCCAGGTCAAAACGGGTTTTAACCCATATGCCATGTCTGCTTTTACTATTCAAAAAATATTTACGAGTTTGTCATACCTTTTTTCTTGACACCACATGAATCCCACACTAATTGTAAGCCTTTTTATTGCAATTATAAGTTAAATGCGTGGTGGTGCACAAGTTAGCACTGAAAAGGTGGCAAAGCCATAAAAAGACTTGAATAATAACCAGTGTCCAAAAATGTTCACTGGTTCACTCCCAACAACAATGAGATTGTTGCTCACAGTTGCTCACATTAAAATATATATAAAGATGCATCTCTGCATCTCTTCTGCTAATTTCCAAATTCTTTTAGTTTGCACGTTACATGTTTATTGTTTGGCAATAAAAGAAAAAAACAGTAAAGATTTTTTAACCGTTTATTTAACTGTCGTTTTTTAGATATACTAGTTTAATAGTAAGGTGTCGTAAGTTGTAGTAAAGCTTTCTAAAGAAATTAGGCCATGAATAAGTAATAAACTTGAACAAGGTGGTAACCTTTTTAGAGGATGGTCGACTTTTGACTTTTTGAGGTCTGTGGTTTTTTTGTTTTCGAAGTTTCATGTAAATTGTAAATATAAACCGACAAATGTCAAGAAGATGGATATGAAATTATATGAATTATTATAGAGTGCTTTTCCGACTGACAAATTCTGCAAATTTGACATTTGATATTTTGAATTTGTAAACTTGCTGAAGTTGACATTTAAATATATATTTTTATGTGGTTTGGTTTTGTAAACAGTTGGGTGGACATGAGAAACATTTATTTGCCATTTTACAAGAATTTGCAATTATTGAAATTAAATTCTCACTAAAACTCATCTTCCACATCAAACACTTTCCTTGTAAGTAGATATATATCAGTTATATGAAGATATTTTTTCTAGAAACACTTCAACTTCAAACTTCAAGCTCCATGGCTCCATGTCAAAATAACAGGAACGACTTAATAATATTTTAATAGCACTTTAGTTTAGTTTAGTAACAGTTATGTACACACTTCAAG
>JAQFYG010004408.1:0-11062 GCA_034694325.1 Entomobrya corticalis | reverse complement strand
CAGTGTTATTGATAAACCGATCTCGTGTTATTCCTCCACCAGAGGCAACTGTTTGAGGTTGAAGATCCATCATATGAGCCCACATATTTTTTACGGCTTCACTTTAATAACCAATCTCTTTATTGGCGCGAAGGCCAAAGACCAAACGACTGTTCTCCAGAGGAAGCTCGTCTACAAATTCTTTAAAACAGCACAAAAGTTTCAAGTTCTAGCATTTAATCTTTTAAATTAATTTTCAATCTTTTTAATTAATAAACTGGCATTTTTATACTGACCAGAAGTTTTTCGAACACCATCTTCTGATATTGTGTAGTCCACTGTAGGGTCATGATAAAAATTGAATGGTTGAAATTCGTCAAATAAAAAGTCTCCCACATATTCGTCCATATACGTTTTCACCACTCTTCTGTCAAAGTCATCAATCACTCTTCCTCCATACATGACGTCGCCAATAAGATATTTCAAGTTGCTCCTCGCAAAGCGTATATCTTTGTTCTCCAACGCCTTGTTGAGGTAAGTTTGAAGAATTTGAAGACTCACAGTGAAATCGGATTCGTTGAAATCATAAGATATATTCAATCCAATTTTTCTGTATTTTCTTCTCTCCTGTAATATTTTGGGACGTAAAGATTTGGGATTTAGAATAGTTTGCGATGAAAAGCTAGATCACAAAGACATTGCCAATTTCACGTACGACAGCATGAATAAATGCCAAGACATATACCAACGGCTTGAGCATTGTGTGTTTGCATTCTTCAATTACTTGGGCATTCATACGAACATACGTATTTCTCATATTCAGTTTTAGTCCGTTAGGAGGTTCTGTTACCACTTTCAATGATTTCTGACAAATGCCAATAGGGAAAGCAGGAGTGGGATAGGTAGTCATGCAGACTGAATGAGGTTTCCCCATTTTTTCCAGACTTTTCTCAAACTTACGAACAATTCTATGAACTACAAAAAAACCTGGATAAATTCTCCAAACTCATCGACAACTTGCAGATATGAATAAATTGGATTGGCTATGAACCATAAGAATTTACAATAAATAATGTATAAATTTATGTAATTTTGGGAAATGAGATCATTGAGTAATCAGTAGATGAGAATTAAATCATAAAAGTTTTATTTGCACATGAAAATCTGACATTACTACCACTTTTTCCGTAATATCTACCTTTAGGGCGAAGGCTTAAAATAGCATGTAAGTAGTTGTTTTAAAAATATGTGTTCTTAGTTTCATAATATGCTATGCAGACTTCATGTTACTGGTAAAATATCGTCAATTCATCTTCAATGAATAAAATATGAAATGGATGAAATCGAGCATCCTTTAAAATGATATGGTGACTTCACTTAATGCAGATTTAAACACAATATATATATCACCTTGAGTTGAATACAGCCCACGATCCGAATGGTTACCTTGGGCGTCAAATATTAATTTAAACTTTTTTCATTTAAGCTAAAATATTTTATGTAGCAATGCAAGTGGTTCGTGGTGCATACTCGAGTTTTTAAATGCAAATGCTTTATGATCCCAGTATGTCCTGTCCTCAATTAATTTAAAACTTGATCAGGTTGAGATTGTAGTCATTCTTTTTGAACAAAGTAAATGTTATATACTATTCCATTTATTACTAAACAATGACTTTTTATATATAATCCTTTACATTAACAATCCTAAAACTACAAATTCACACGTTTTCATACTTTAAATTAAACTCGCTAGAATTACCTTGCCCAAATCCGTAGTCTGCATTAGATCAATTCCCCATTTAACTTTCATCTTCCTTGTAAAATGTAAGGAGAACAGTCGTGATTTTTCTTTCGTCAATCTATCAACATAGAGTGCAACCATGAACCCGCAGTCCAGGCCAGATAACGAGTACATAAAAGTGCGCCATCTTGTTTTCCTTGCGTACTTTTACTGGTAAGTAGACTGTAGACTTCATCAGCTCACTGCAGTACTTTCTGGGTCTGCACAATTCGTCCAACTTGAGTACTGGCTCAGTTTCTCCATCCTTTACTGCGGGTTTTAGAAACATCATGAAAACTCGGATTTGATCTCTCGCGGTGTTGTTTCTAATAAAATTCTTGGTAAAAAGTGCTTCCAGTATGTAAATGCGCGTTTAATTACCATTAAGAAGGGTAAAAACGTCGGTTATGTCACCTTGCAACCCATTGACATTGTAGACAGAGTCGCTGTTTTTGGATAAACGGTAGGTTGTTTAGGATTTTTGAAAACGAGTAACGTTTTTAGTCCACATGATCAGTTCTTTCAGAGTCCAGTTTCCCGATGAAGTTTTTTGCAAGCACAGAGATTGCACAGTAGGTAGTTACTTCTTTGGTTTCCTTTACCGTGACGATTATGGTCCTTTTTCCGTCCTCTGTTTGTTCAACTTCCAGGTCTGTTTGGTTAAAAGAAAAGTATAATGTTACATCATTCATTTTGATTCAAATTTTTATTAATTTTTTTAATCAAAAAGCGTTAAAAAATCAATTTTGATTATTTCTTACCATATTTTTCTCCTTTTCCTAAAACAGGAAGAGGATTTTTTCTTCGGACCCGTCTTAGGCGTCTATTTTTCCGTGGAGTCAGAGGGTTGTGCTCTTAGTTTAGTATGTGCTTGTAGTCACGCTCACAGAGGATGTCGTCAGCGGAAAAATGAATACCATGTCGTTCCTGGTAGGTTGCATATTTCCCTAAAACTCCGTAAACTTTCACCATGTAAAACTTTTGTTTCTTCCAAATTGGTCCCCGGCAGTCACCACATCTGATACCGTTCTCCCTCATCTCGTTTCACCAGCTGGAACAAAGTACAATGTTGTTTGATTACAATTGAATATCAAAAAGTGTCATTTAAAAGTTTTAAAAGTTATAAATAAGAATAAACGTACCTTGTTAAAGATGCCATAATTATTTTGCAATGTTAGTTAGACACCTCAAAAGTGCTGTAACAATAAAATAAAATTCGCTAAAAAGTTTTATTGACCGCTTTGTGGTTTTTTGGGCCACGTTTTGGTAATAAAGACAATGTAGAAGTTAGAAAATCGCAAAAACAAAATTGTAATGAATGCTTATTGAAAAATAAAATTGAAAATCATGTTAAAAATTACACTTGAAAATGTGTAGATTTCCGGTGTCACGCTTAAAAATCACTGATTGCGTTTGAACTTAATTTAGGCATTAATCAGCTAGTTAACCCCTATTTCTGTAATGCATTAAACAATATTTGCATTACAAAACAGTTTATTGCTAATGTCATAAAATACAACTACTACAATATGTATTAAATTACACTTGAAAGCTGCCTTTTTATTAGCATTCACACCTACCAATCAACGATCATGTTTCATGAATTTTTGTTTAAAAATCAGCTAGTTCTCTGTAATTAAGATACAGATTAAGATAGCATCGCATGAGCTATAAACACAAGTTAGTAAAAAAAATGAATTTTAAGTTGGCATTTTTCAAATGCCCGTCCATGTACGGTCGGCACGTAACCCAAAAAGTGCAATGAAATATGCTTGGTTGTAATTTATTATGACCTTTTACCTGTTACTTAGTTTAAATAATCAAAAAGAGTAATTGTAAATGCCTCAGGTCAGAGATTAGATCAGAATCTGAACGATGAAGTGCCGATTATATAAGATGCATCAGAAACAAATTACACGCCTTTTGACTTGATATACAGAGATAGTAAATGGTACGAGAATTAAAATATTCACTGTACACAAACATGTAATTGACAGTTAAAATATTTGTGATTCAAAATGTGTACAATATTTATCGTGCCTGTTAAGTTCACATTAGTTTGTTGTTGTTATTCTTTGCTGTTGAATAATGATGAACACCACACTAAAAATAGAATGCAACTCTAGCAGCTGCTCCAATGCAATTCTCACGGAAGCCCTGTGTTGTTTGGCTACCTTTTAATTGTGTGCACGGTAAACACAGTCTGGTTAGCACACCAAGTAAAGTATTTCATCACAACGGAAAAAAATTGTGTGAACGGTGGCAAGGTTGTTTGACTACCTACAGAAACAACCAAACATGTAAGGTACCTTTCTTAGTGTTTTTAATAGGTGGTTGGAAATGGTACTATTTTCTTTGGTTTTTGGTCTTACATTCTTGATCACCACGCATGTCATTCTTACTACGATGGGTTTTTTTTCGTCGAGCATTCTAAAATCCTATGAAATACTGTACCCACTGATAAAAGTACATTTGCATGGGAAACGTTTTTCATGCTGCTGGTTTATCCGAGCGTGGTTAAAGTAAGGTTAAACTTTTTTACGCTCACTAATTCTCACTTACTCTTTGGAAAATAATTTAATTATATATGATTAATGTCTGGTTGGGTTATGTTATGTAAAAACCCGATTTACGAAGCCTAATTAACCATAACATAACCTCAAATAGACAAATATGATAACGATATTGGCTAATGACTTTTTTCATAAAATCCTAAATGTTTACAAATAATTACTTTTCGTTTTGATATCGATATTTTTAGGTTTGTAAAAGTATAAACAAAATCATGCTCTAACAAATCATCTTCTAACAAACTCATCATCACAAAACTCTGCTATAAATGTCATCTGAGAACTTTTGCAGATATTCACACCAAAGCAATTAAAATCAATATTACGTAATTCATGCGAGTTTTAAACTATTATCTTATATACATGCAAAAGTATTATCCAATCATCATCCATTAACCATGTGTTTATCTTTCCCAAACTAGACTCCATTTAAAAAATATGATTGATTTATCAACGCATACACAATATCCTTACCGAATTGTCAAATTCCTTTTATATATTGTAACTTATTATTTCTTCGCTGCTAGCAAATCTAATAATCTATGGAAAACAATGACATGCTTGTGATCTTGTCAGATTTATAATATCATCCACTTTAAGTTCATAAAATAGATGGCACAACCAAAAACTACGAATTCCACTAAATTGCAGTTTTCGTGTCTTTTTAAATATCAAGCATTCCCTCGATTTCTAGAATATGTATGCATTCAAGATCACTCCCATTTCCATCAATTATTGGCAGAAAAACTTTATCCTATCCAAATTTGGCAGGGAAATTCCAGCACAATTTGACCAATATAACATTGAAGATATCCAATACGGAG
Source organism: Entomobrya corticalis (assembly GCA_034694325.1). Lineage (NCBI taxonomy): Eukaryota > Metazoa > Arthropoda > Collembola > Entomobryomorpha > Entomobryidae > Entomobrya > Entomobrya corticalis. The sequence continues at coordinate 5,909 of JAQFYG010004408.1, read as the reverse complement.
TCATATGAATCCAATCCGGCATCCATACAATATTTCCGTCTCTTTAATTTAATTAATCTTTTGACTCCCTGGAATATACACATTTGTCCTATAAAGTCGCAAATAAGATAATCCAGTTTTGGGAAAAGTCCTATCAGTGCCTTGTTTTGATCAGTTTTGGAAATGAATATGTTGAACACAAGCCCTTGTATCGGAATCCTTTTTCAAGTTCTTTTATGCCGTGAAACGAGCATAGAAATATTATTATTGCAATTAGACAGGCAATCAGTAGGATAGCGCAATGAATACGTATCCTTCATTGAGCAGCTATTCATTTCCAGAGATTCCAGTTTTGGGCTTTGTAACGAATGTAATATAAATATAACCTGGTTTCTCTGTTGCTACAAGCGTAATAGTCTACAAATCAGTCGTAAAGCGTACTTTATCATGGTGTGAATTTGTAATATTCAAAGTGGCCGGCACCTTCAAATTTATTTATCTTCAACAAAACCATTTCGTCAAAACTGGGATTGGTTCTGCCTTTACAATAATCTGTAAAAGTATGAAAAACGACTAAATAGTTGTCAATTTATTTGTACATGACAGCTTTATTGTCTCTGATTTCTTCGGGTTGCGGTTTATCACGAATATTAATTCGCTGCAATTATTTGCTCTGCTGAAAAGCTTTTCGTAGTAATTTTTTGCAGGCTTTCGAAAGAATTTTGCAGGTTGTGTGGGTTTGAATTTGAATGGATAAAAGTCAGTTTCATCAGGTGTGTAACGCTTATGCAGTTCAAGATGATGGGGATTGACATTGAACGAATCTTCATATTGGCATGTAGCAAGATCAGGTAAAGACGTTTGTTCTTTTAGTTTGAAGCATGGGTCGGGGTGGGTATTATGACTTGTATCACCTCCTACCAGAAGGTCAGGAGATGGGGATGAATATAGGCTTAATCTTCTCCAATGTAATGTTTTTGTTTTTTGTGTCTCTCATGCACAATAACAGGTAAAAGTTTCGTTAATAATGATACATAGTTCCTTTAGGTGCTTCAAAATTGCACTCAAAGCCTCTCTTGTAAAATTCGAAGCTTGTCCCGTCCATATTTTAACATACTCTCTTAGCATAGCAGACTCAAGAGACGAAAGCCATATTCATTGCCAATGTCGTCGACCATCTGTGTCCCTTGGTTGAATTATTGACACTTAGCTTAAGGCTTCTTGTAATTATGGTAACTTTGGAACAATAACGGTGTTCAGAGCTTTTAGTTGTTTAGTTCTGATTGAAATGGCTTTAAAGTATACGAATTGACTGATCAGATGTGTGCTAACCATAAATATTTGCTTCCGGTAATGATGATTCAAAATATTGATAAAATTTGTAAAGACAGTCATGCAAAAAAGTATAAACCACACAAAGAGCATGCACAACCTTAAGATTTTCACTTTCCATATCAGTTTATGATTTAGTTGATGTTTCTAACTCTGTCTCCGAAAATAATGCGGGGATACCTTTTTCATTAACACAGCGTTGACTGATTGTGCAGTAAAGCGAATTACCAAATGATTTTGATGACGATGTTGATATTTGTACTAAAAGTAATAGTGTGCTTATCTTCTCGCATAATCCTTATCAAGAAGTGACCACGGCTCAATACGTGCTTTAATGCAATTTTTGATCAACTATCTGATGATAACATAAAGTTAATTGCTAATAAATACAATAAATGGGAAAACATACAGTTATTACATACAGTAACAAAAATTTGCATGATTCAAGATAATAATTGTTCATATCCCTTCACATGTTTTTGTTTTAAAGAACCTGCTGGTTTGCTGGTAAATAAGTTGTTGTTTTGTTTTAAAATCTGTTAAAAATGTATGTACGAGTCTAAATAAACCGACACGATCAATACCCTAATTTGCAATAAAATGGATTTTGACAATGTGACAGTAAAATACGGTGAAAAAAAGCAAGATGCTCATCTTGCGGATCTTGCTTTTATACAGTCGAAGCTCGTTGTGATAGTAACTTTTTGTCTGTTATAGCTATTGTCTGTTATATGTCTAACAGACATGTCCGTTATGTGCATGCATGCAGGTGCTCACATTTCTGGTGCACACTCGAAGATCAAAAAACAGACATGGGTATTTGTGGGATACTTTGCCGTTTTTAGAGGATAGTGAATAAACAGAGAGAGTGAAGTTGTCTGAATTTTGATAACTTATATACAGGCATAAGTTTCAGTACTAAGATTACTGACTTAAGATCTCAGCTATAAAACGAACATCTGAAAATCAAAAAAATACTAAATTCACTTGTTTGTTTTGGTATGTTTGTCCGTTATATTCTTGTTGGGATCATAAAAATGTGTCCATTATAGGCATTTCTCCGTAACATAGTGTCAGTTATATGCATTGTATTTAACGTGTAACACCCTATCTCGCTGACACGGATTCTCACAATGTGTCTGTTATAGCTATTTGTCCGTTATATGCATGTCTGGTATATCGGGCTTTGACTGATCCATTCTAAACTCGAAACGAGTGTAACAAATGTAGACAAAAAACTGATACATTTATTAATCGCATGAACAGCAGGGTTAAGTTAAAGTAAATAAAAACAAATCAAAACTTTGTGTTAAAAAGTTCACTTGAAATAACGACTTTATTTAACCATGTTCTTGGTCAGTTAACGGCTAGTTAACCCCAAATTTTTTTAATGCATGATAACAACAATCGCATAAAAACAAGCTTAAGTGAAAATGCATAAAAACAAATCAAAACTTTGTGCTACAAATTTCACTTGAAAATGCATTTTTAATGGCTTTCACATCTAAAAAATAAGGACTTTGTTTATCTGTTTTTGGTCAGTTAACGGCTAGTTTACCCAATTTTCTTTAATGCATAATAACAACAATCGCAGGAAAAACAAGTTTAAGTTAAAATAAACGAGACGGGTGTAACTCATAGATGCAAAAATTGGATACGTAGAGACTCATACAATAACGTGACACAAACTTTCCACAATTTTCAGCTGTGGATGTGACCTATTGCGACCTCCAGCGCCCCAGGGTTATGAATTGACCCGTAGTGTCCTCATAAAAGTTATTCAGTTGTGTCCTCTCTATCGATTTATGCAATAAAAATATAGTGCTACTATACCACCATGTGACCTTTGACCCACTGACCCCGAAATGTTTGACCCCGGACGCTAAATATCAATCACATTTCCAAATTTCGTGTCAATCTGTCAAGTATTTTTTGAGTTATCATGTTTCCAGACAGACAGACAGACACACAGACAGACAGACACACAGACAGACCGACAGACACACAGACTGCCAGACAGGATCTTCATCGCATTACTTATCTAACATACGTATCCGATATTCAATAATAACAGGCTTCTATCATCTCCTGTCAACTTCCTATGCTACTTATTCCCTTTTACTTTACTTGTACTAAGTAAATGGGAAAACAGAATGCCCAACTTGAGCTATCCCACATTTTATGTTCTTTGTGAGATAGCTTCTTTTCTCAATGGCTAGTTCTGCTGGTGGTTGTGTGCATTCCTGACATCGCTCCCCAAAACGCTTCCCGTTTGTACTCCTCCGTCCGGCGAAAGGTGCGGTCAGAATATTTTATCATATATCATATTAATATACAAAACATTAGCAATGTTTCAACATCAAATTCCAAATTATAAATTTGTGTTCACCAATTTATCCATCATATATATATAATTGTAACAATTTCTTGTACTACATAAACAATCGTATCATAAATACCAATATTTTCGAATTTTATATATCAAACATATGTTATAAAATAACATTATCTTTAAATCTTGCTTTCATATAATTCAATTCATTAGCAACTCAATTATTCACAATTCAGATATTACTCACAAATACAATAGCTCTTTTTGTTTCATGCCAAACATTTATATTTTCATTTAATTTTTCATTGCTGATATTCTAATACAATACAACATCATATAAGCCATCATAACTAATTATCCATTTATAAATTCATTGCATTCAAATTAATATACAAATAATTTCATAACATTTTACTGTAATAACTGATACATAACACATTCATCCTAAATATATAATAAAGAGAATATAATATAGAGAATTTAATTTGTAATATTCTTCCCATTATTAATGTGTCACATAGATAATCAAATCCTTACGATATATGAGTATACACAAATAATTACAACTTGCATTAAGCCATAATTAAATCGACTATACTTTGCCAATTTTTAAAAATAAGTATCCTAACCAATCAAATTTGTTCTCCTCCGGTTCGATACAATGACGTACAATTCATATTATATAATATTAATTAATAATAATTCAGTTTCATACTTACTTGTCGGTATGGTGTTTTATGATCACCGTGACAGTTTCACAAGTTGTTAAGTGCAGCCCCTCGGACATGCACTTTAAGTATGTTGGGTTTAATCAGCAGCCCCTTGGACATGCTAATATTTTATTTATCATTGTCAGCAGACCCTTAGATTTACTAACGTAATATGTTGAGTTATGGAGGCAACCCCTTGGACATGCTTCTATTTAGTGTAGTTTAGTTATTGTAACAGCCCTTCGGATATGAAACATTGTAACTAAAACTGTTGCTGTTTTCCAAATTTGGGTTTATTTGTATTTGCCATCTGAGCCTAGTATACCATAATATGTGCATTCTACCCTAACTAGTTCTATGCCATAATATGCAATGGTACCCGCCCCTTGGACATAATACATGGTTATGATTTTGCTAGCTAGCTTTTTTTAAATTAACTAAGTTCTTTGGATCCTACTATTCTATGTATATATTTGAAAGGTTAGGTTAGGGAAAATTAGAAGGTAGAAAATTCTACTTTCAATAATTGTCAGATTTGACAATTAATTTAATATAATTAACACGAGGCACTTCACATTACCACTGTTCTCTTATAGGTTGATAAAGTTTTTGTTTGACCGTCTTGACCATAATTATCCGTTAAAATAAGAAGTAGCCCTTTGCCAACACACTACTGCATCCACGGGTTATATAAATTAGTTCCCTAATTAGTAAATGATTTGGATCGATCCAATAGATACAATTTCATCTAAAATTTTCTGCCTTCATGTCTCATTTTGACTATCGTATTCAAATTAATTCCGAAGTTCATTGTGATCACTGTATGCATAATTGTCTACGCCAATTTCTGGGATGCATCCGCTTTATTCAAAACGTTAGTATTTAGAGTAGAAAATTACTTAAGTCCAGTCCTCGTAACTTTGATGCTTAGCTATGATTGCTCTAGATTTAACGTTGTTGTGCGCACATTTTACAATCCATCAGCTGTTATATTGTTGTTAGGACTTAAATTTCCAAACAAATCATTGTAGGTAAGGTCGAACGGCTCAAAGTAATATTTTTTTATTTTTTTTATTTACATTAGAAAGGCGGAATTACTAGATACACTTTACACTTAAACCAAATGAATAGGCTGCTTGCAGCAAAGCAAATCAAATATCATCACTCTCCTCAATCTATTCATTAATCTCACAGATTGCTTTTTGCTTAATTCCAAAAGCAAAATGCTGTGGTTTTTTAACTGGTGCAGTCTCGGGCCTAATATCCGACGGCTGCACACTTATGACATTTCATTCTACCAATTTGCAAACTACGTGTCTGAGTTTTTTCTAAAACTTCAGGATTATCTTCTTGTTCTTTGCCGTTAGGACACTTTTAGAATCAAATAATAATTATATAATTAAATCTAACATGATACATAATCATAAATCGAAGCATAAATACATATATATTTTAAAGTAGCATAACAAAACATTACACCATACTCTTGCATGATCATATATGTATATAGTTTTCTTTTTCAATAGCAAATAATAATAAATAGCATAGCATCAACA
>JAQFYG010004407.1:0-11064 GCA_034694325.1 Entomobrya corticalis | reverse complement strand
AGTGTATGGACCGCAGGTCTCAGCTGTTTAATGTTTGTTTTACAGTGTGTGGTTGTTTATGTGAGAAAATGTTAGGCATGCATCGTGGAAGGTTTTTTAATGTTCGTTCATTAACTTTTATGTAGTCTGGCACTTAATGTATGAATGAATTAAATATAGATTAAGGTCTTAAAAGGCTTTGTAATAACTACGAAAGTAGTTATCTTTTATTTCAATCAATCATAAGCAATTATTAGTCTCAGGGTTAAAGATGCACTTTTGTAGAAAAATGCATGAAATTATTGGATTGTTTGTTTATTTACTTTTGTGGCAGAAACGGAGGGAAATGAAGATAAGCAGGTGATAGATAGCAGCTGAGACTTGAGACATGTGTTGATAAGATGTTCCAATCCACAAGCAATAACAAAATAAAAGTCAATAATAATATTGGAATAATATGAGATAACAATAGTTTATTAATTGACGAGTAAAGCTAAGCCGATGAATGAATGAAAGAATCTGCAAGAAATTGATAAAGTATTTTATTAGATTTCATCTCAATTGTTTGTTTGTAGTACAAATTGTTCGCTGCAGTTTATAGTTTATTTTATACATGAATTCAAGGTTATTTTTACGGTTCGCCTAATTTCATTATATACATGAGATGAGTTAGCTTCTTCGTGTGTTGTGTTCGTTCAGTTCACTGTGAGTCGGCATTCACTATTTACTGACTGACTGCCTCTAATGAATAAAATAAGCGCATTATGAAAAGCATGTTTCATTATGTTTATGATGGACTGCATAATCTAGTACAGGTATATTGTATATTTGTACAAATAATACTACACAAGACACAAGAAGTTTGCTTACATTTTTCAATGTCTTGTTAAAAATAAAATGTGTTTATGATGAACAATTTATTATAGTGAGTACAAAAACTATTTTTTAAAAATGTTTATATGATGAGGTAACTAATTCTATTACTTTTGTTTTTTAATTCGAAACAGAACCCAAGTGGAACGGCAAAATTATCCTTGTCATTAGGGAGTAAGTTGTTGGGAACCGAGGCAGGAGCTAATAGTAAAGCCAGTACAATGTCGTCGTCACACATGGCTGGAGAAGCTGGACCTTCATCATCCTCAGACGAAGTCACTGCTGCTGATGGTGCAAATGCTGAGAAAACTACGGGACCGGAAACGCCTGAGGCAGCGAATAACAAGAGGTGCTCACCGTCATCAACGCAAGAAGAAAGTGTTCCAGAAACTAAATCTAAGAGTGCTGATAGCTCCAAATCGGATACTAATATCGTTGTTGTAGCGAAAAAGTCTAGTAGTGCGACGACAGAGCAAACTCCTCCTCCTGCTAAAATAGCACAACGAAAAAAGTCATCTTCAGTAGAACTTCCGAGACGCTTGAGCAACAAAGAGATGACATCAGTTTCAACAGCGCTACAAGGGGATGTGGACGCAGAGGAAGTGGATATTGAAGGGGTTGATGACGAGGAAGAGGAAGATGACGGTGAAGATATTGTTATCGGGAAGGAAATTACGTGTTCCAAATGTTTAGGAAAAAGTCTTCTTGAGGTACTAATATGGATCTGTGTTTTATATGTACAATTCTCAATTTTACGAAATGTCATTGATGAACATGTGTACTCATTTTTTTCTTTTATCTTGTAGGCGACATCTGTTCTTTGGTGCAATGAATGTGGGAAGCCAATTCACACAGACTGTGTAAGAAGTAGTTCTCAAACATGCCCCGCTTGTGGAAAAGCATCTCTGTCAAGTGTTCGAGAAGTGGGATCTAGCCCCGCCAAACCATCCTCAGTTGGTTTGGATCCACTTTCTGCTTATCCTTCTCAGTCAGTTGACAAGAAACCAACTTCTCGTTCGAAAAACAGACGCCGAACAAGCTCATCTAAGAAAAAGCGTTCAACTTCTAGTCACTCTTCCAAGTCCTCCTCACCTGATACTGCCAAAGTTGCAGCAATTGTTGCTCCAGTAGTCAGTAGCCAAAGCAAAGCAGAGTCTCCAGAGGAATTTTTCTCATTTTCCGAACATGAAGAGCAATCTGACTCCTCCGATACTCGAGTAATTGCGACAAAGTCGAAATCGAGCACAATGAGCTCCATAATTGAGGACAGTGAAAATCCAGTGATAGTGAGCGCAAGCACAAGTAGTAATAAGTCAAATGTGATCGAAATGTCAACAGATTCCATTGCAATAGGGACATCAGAGGAACAGCCGTCTGTGATGTTATCATGTTCTCCTGAAAACTCAGTTAAAATTCCTAGAAGTGATGAGTCCCTACCCATTCGAAAACAATCCACAACCTCCTCCACATCCTCAGCCAGTCCCCCTCCTTCCAGTTCGAAAAAGGACAAGTCAAAATTAATCTCTCAACGAAGTTTTAGTACCGGTGATACTTCTGCCGCTGTGATGGCGAAAAGGGATGACACTACAGACGGTGGAGAATCTGATGCCAGTGTTTCCTCTGCCAAGAGAAAAACAACTATAGGTTTGGTAGACGCCCTCTCGGCGTTTTTTACTCCATCAGGCAGAAAGCGGGCATGCACTATTAAAAAAGATGAAGAAAAATCGGAATCAAATCAGAACACGGACAACGAAAAATCAGAATCGTCGGGGCCTGGTTCTCATGATGGCTCTACATCCTCCCCTCCCTCTACAAAGAAAAGACCAGCTAGTGTAAAATCACGAAAAGTAGCGTCGGCTCCTGCGACTATTTCAGAGGATATTACTCCAGTACCTGTAACAATTAGTGTGTCACCAAATAAACATATAAAACCGCCAAAAATAAGATTGAGTTCGGGATCCTCAACAGCGTCTAGTGCGTCTACTCCATCAAAGAAAAAATCTGTGAAACAAGAGACCACTTCATTAATGCCAGCGTCTTTGATGGATAGCCTCCTAGACACTTCTTTTAGCTTAGAAACACCGGTCAATGATGACTCTGCAATTACTCCAGTGAAGAAAGCTCCAAGATCTAAAAAGAAGCGTCAAGATAAACAAAGCATTGTAGAAAATACGGAGGTAGTCTCCGTACCTCCCCCACCTCCAGTTACTGTGAAAACACCCACAAGTAGAAACAAAAGCCCAGAAAAGAAATCGGAGGTGCCTGCAGAAAATGTAGAGGCTGTTAATCCTATTCCAAGTCTCCCATCTGTCGTAGCTAGTCCTAGTGTTTCTTCTCCGGGGAAATCACAGAAACGGAAAGCCCGTAGACCAACAAAAGAAATTAGACTAGATCAGCAACGTACAATCACAGACTTTTTCAGAACTGATCCTCTTTCTGGAGATAACAGTGAATCACATGCAGTTGGTGACTTAGAGGGACCAGAAAGTCAACAAGAAGCACGAGGAGGAAGGTCGAAGAAAAGAAAACATTCCGACACACCTCCAGCAGCACAACCCGAGATTCCCCCTGTGCATCAATCTGTAGATGCAGTAGAAAAACTGACATCCTCAGTAATGGACGATGTGCTGGCCGCAGTTATTTCACCGCCCAAAAAGAAAAACAAAATGATGAGAACTCCTCCTTCACTGCCTGTCACGGATGTGGTGGCGCAGGTGGCCAACGAAATTGTTAAAAGAGTATCTGTCGAAGGCACCCCTGCGAAATCTACTGGCGAAACCGAGGAGGTTATCACTCCTTCTTCCAGTGGTAAGAAAAAGGGCAAAGGTGGAAAGAAGTCAGTAATTGAAATGTTAAAAACGACAAAGAAAGAAGATTCTGCAGCAGAAGCTGATGATGAAGCCGAATTTGAAGGGGAGGCAGTTCGCTCATCAGTGAAGAAGATTAAGACAAAGAGACTGTCTGATTCATCGTTGACATCAAGTCCTAAGAAGCCACTTAGCTCCACAGTCATCTCTATACCTGTACCTCCTCCAGTTGTGCTACCGACTACTCAAGCTTCAGTGTCACCAGTGTCAAAATCCCCAAAGTCTTCTAGCCCAAAGCGAGTGAAGACGGTGGAGACGCCGGTGTCACCATCACTTACTTCTCTTCCAATTCCGCAACAAACACCAGAAAAAAAGGTTAAATTAAAGAAACTGAAATCCACACCAACAACTCCTATATCGGCGTTAGCTGCAGTGGCTAGAGCTAGAAGTGCTGCAGCGAAGGATGTTGTTCCGACTGTGCCAGTTATTCCTGAGCAAACACCGGAAAAGAAGACACCGTCAAAGAAGAAGAAAACTCCTACGACTCCAATAGCCGCTTCTTCACCTCCAACCGTGGCAACTATGTCAACCTCAGGAGAAAATTTATTAGATAATTTTGATGTGAAGTCTGATTCTTCAACAAACAGTAAGTCAAGCCTGACTTTGGATTGTGGTAAAGTTGCCATGCTTGTCAAAGAAAGAGCTGCCAAAGTTGGAGTCCAACCTCCTCCTCAAAGGAGAAAATCATCATCCCCAGAGAAAAAATTAGTAAAAAGCCCAAGTCCCTCACCTGTAAAACCACCACAAAAGTTGCCGAAATCTCCACCGAGCACGACAACTACTTCTCCTCCTATGATGTCAAGCATTTCCCCTCCGGCAGCACCTATCCCTGTGGTAGCTCCTCCTACACCTTCCTCAACGACGACACCAAAGAAAACCGTAAAGGCTCGAAAAAGTTTGGCTGCTACTCTTGTCAAAACTGCAAGTCCCCCGAAGATGAGACCAAAGCGATCTTCAGCAATAACTGCTTCACCAGCAGTCACGCCGATTTCTACTGAGAGTACTACTGCTGATGCTGTAATTGCAGAGGTTTCTTCAGCCACGCCAGCATCGAAGCCAACAGTGAAGAAATTGAAATCCAAATTGTCCGTTTTAGCCAGACCTGGTGCAGCTGCAGCAGTAGCAGCCGCTGCAGAAAAAATGAAAAAGCGTGCAAAATCGATGTCGGCAGTAGCATCACCTGTGGTAATAGAACCTACAACGCCTTCGGTGAAAACCAATGTAAAGTCCAAACAACTCTTGCTGACAACTGGAGCAAGCTTGTCCGAAGCTAGTGAAAGAAGAAAGAAAACAGTGGACAGGGACTCGATTAGGATGAAAAAGCTGAAGAGGGATTTGATTAAAACCACAGAGGCTCCTGTTCTCAGCCCTGCGCCTGCTCCAATTGTGGAAGCTACCCCTACGGGTTCTTCGAAGAAACTGAAGAAGGGAGAAAAGGTGTTGCAGCCAAAGGCCAAGAATACAACGGCAATGGTGGTGACAAGCTCTAGGAGTGACGATGAGTCTTCCGGGGTGGAGGCTACTGTACCTGACACTAATGTTCAGAAATGTAAGTTAAATATGTAAAAATGTTTAATGTTTATCAAAGTTTTTACCTAATTACAATTCTTATTAGATAATTAATTGAATATGTTATCTTTACTTTGTAGCTGGCTTATTCGCTGGAGTAACTTTACCTGAAGAGGTGAGCGATGCAGACTTGAACTTATTCAGACATGCACAAAGCAAAGCGAACAAAATTATGGGAGTTCCAAACCCAGAAGACGATGAAAATAATCCTGTAAATGGAACCGGTGCTACAACAGTTGGACCAGGATCTCAGCAAAAGCAATCTCCGACGGCAATTACTCGTTCTCCACGTTTCATTGAGTTTGGAAAATACGAGGTTCAAACGTGGTACAGTTCCCCGTATCCTCAAGAATATGCGCGACTGAACAAACTCTACCTATGTGAGTTCTGCTTGAAATATGCCAAATCCAAAATGATTTTGGACAGGCATTTGCTGAAATGTAGACAGAGATGTCCGCCTGGTACAGAGATTTACCGATGGGAAGATATTGCCGTCTTTGAAGTGGATGGAAATGCAAATAAGATTTACTGTCAAAATCTATGTCTATTGGCAAAGTTGTTTTTGGACCATAAAACACTCTACTATGATGTAGAACCGTTTCTCTTCTATGTACTTACCAAAAATGACCGATTCGTAAGTGAAAGCTAGACTTGCATTTATTTTTTTGTTTTATTTTATTTTATTTTTTGCGTTTACTTAATGTTGTTCTAATATTTGTTACAGGGTTGTCATCTTGTGGGGTACTTCTCAAAAGAAAAGCTGTGCCAACAAAAATACAATGTGTCATGCATCATGACTTTACCCCAATATCAACGACAAGGCTACGGAAGATTCTTGATTGATTTCAGTAAATACAAAATTAATTATGGAATAAATAAATGTTTTCAGGTATAATAACTATTATCTTCATAACATTTTAGGTTATCTATTATCCAAAACGGAGGGCCAATTGGGTACTCCAGAAAAACCGCTCTCTGATCTCGGCCGCGTGTCATACCACTCTTATTGGAAATCATGCGTACTTGAATATTTGCACCAGCTAGGCAAAGTCCCTACAATTACAATTGATGTAAGTTATTTCCATTAATAATTTACAAGCACGATTTAGAACCGAAAATAAGTATATGTAATATAATAATTTTGTTTTGTTATATTTAAAGCAAATAAGTCAAGCCACTGGAATGTCGGGTCAGGATGTCGCAACAGCGCTTCAGCTCCTTAACTTTGTAAAACGGATTCCGGATCCTAAAGCAAACGGGAAAGGATTTAAATTGGCTATTTGCGTAGACTGGAAACTGGTCGAGTCTCATGCTGCTCGGGTAGCTATTAGCAAAACTAGGATTGCCCTTGATCCTGATGCGCTGAGATGGACCCCACTTGTTTACACTTTTCATAATAATGATGATAACGAGTCGGGATCCAGAGGTGGTTCTCCTTCAAGTGGCGATGGGGACTCCAATAATGGCATGTCATCAACTAATAAAGAGGGAACTACTATGACTGCGTCACCTATTCGCAAAATTCCAGTTGCTGCTGCGATTGCTTCAGCAGGAACAGGTACTAACGATCCAGTCAAATCTCCTGACAAGAAAGCAATGAAACGGAAAAAGAAAAGAGGAGACAAGGAGGTGAAGCAAGAGACGCTTCCTGTGGCAAAGGCTGAGCTGATAACTGACTCAGATGCAGAAGCTAGCAAGATAGAAATGCCCGTCATAAGTAAGTCCAAACAGAGAGGAATCGACTCTTCGAAAAAGAAGAGAAGGAAGAAAGAAAAGGTACAAAAGGAAGAACAAATGGTAGAAGTAAAGCAGGAATCAGAAGCGGAGAAAGATGAAGATGATGAGGAACAAGTGGAGGAAGATGAAGAACCTGATAGTGACCCAGAGAAAAAGTTGAAGGATAGCGATTCCAGTGAAACTGGAAGTGACGAAGACGGGCGAGGAGATCAAGGTGGACAAGCAAGACCAGCTACTCCAAACGAGGAACACACTCCACCTTCCTCATCTCGTAAATCTAAGGGGTCCAAAGATTCTGAACCAAAATCGGGCAACAAAAAGTCGTCCAAATCTGGAAGAAGGCGGGACTTTCTTGGTAATAATATTGTGGATTTGAAAAAGAGAAAAATGGTTGCTGCATCCATGTCCCTTATAGCAAATGCGACGGCTGTGGCTGCAGCCGCGAAAAGAGCAAAGAAGAGGAAACCCACTGTCGACTCTTCAAGTTTGGATGAAGATGAATGTGAAGGAAAATCGAAAAATATGATACTTGGAAAAGTGTTGAAGGCTAGAGCAAAGAAAGTTACGAATTTGGAAGAGGAAGAAAAGGCCCATCGGCATCACTATCATCAGCAACAACATCACTCTCCGCCACCACAACCAAGGGCTTCGCTGACTACTGTTAGTGGTAGTTTAAAAATTGAAATAGGAGACGTAGCGTCGGTTGTAAGGAAACTGAAGAAACCGAAACCTGTCGTGCATAAACACGAAGAAGAAATAATTCGAACAGCGGCTGTTGAGGAACCAGTCGCTTTGCAGCAAAAATTCCCTATTCCCAGTTTATTTGAGAAAAGGCGTTTGTCAAAGTCTGTAGAAATTTTGCCAATAAATCCAGATGGAGAGCCATTTGTTAGACCCAAGGAGCAAGTGAAAGACGTGACCAGTGTTACTGCCGTCACAACGCCCATTAAAATCTCTTCACAAACTACAGCAACAGTAATCACGACACCTGTAAGCGTCTCTTCTCCTATGTTAGTTAAAGAGAACCCGGAAATCGTGATCACTGCCAGTTTAACACCTATAATGAGTCCAAATGAGAACAAGGATGAGAAGAAAGAAAAGGAACCTAAGGTTGATCCCGAAAAACAGAAGCGGGATAGAGAGGAACGGTACAATAGACGATTGTCCAAACGAACCGTTGACGATGATGGTGAAGAAGGAGATGAGCCGTCGGTTAGAAAGAAAATGATGTTAAGTGCAACGTTTGCTGTGACAGCAGCAAGGAATGGTAACAGCAATAATAGTAACCGCTCCTCAAAGCAGCTTTCTAGAAAGAAGTCATCTTCCAGTTCTCTGCAAATCCAAAAGTCAGTTGTATCAAGTGCTACTGTCACCAGTAACAGTCAATCACAGCAACCTCAAGCGAGACCTCGAAAAATTAAAAAAGTGAGGCGACACAAAGGCTACAAATACTGGGGAACGCCACCCTCCCATGCAAAGAGGAAGAAAAAGCCCGTAGCAATCGTGGCACCAAGCACGTCCACTCATCATCATAATCACCACCATCAGAATAGTCACCACAACCAACATAATCACTTTTCTAAGCAACATCAAGAAAATAATCGTAGCAAAAAGGATGATGAAATGGAGGAGATGGTTTCGTGCAGAGCATCTCCACCTTCACAGGCTAACCAAAATGTAGGCATCAAAAGATCAAGTCCTCCACGAGATAATGCGAAAAAAGAGACACCTCCCCAAAAGAGTAGCAGTGAAGGTGAACATATAGTAGAGATTAAGAAACAAGTGGCAGAAACAAACGGTTGTATTGAGACTTCGTCTTCTCCAGAAGTGGAAACACCGGAAGAAACCGTTGTTCAACATCAAGTAGATGAGATTATTGAAGATGCATCGGATTCGTTAGAGCAGAATAGTAACCCACTAAACACCAGTTCATCTGAATCAATGGGACAATCGCAGTTACAGCAGAATCAACAAGAAGAAGAAGAAGAAGTAATTCCACAGCTTCCAGTTAACTCAGTACCAACAAGACGTTCTAATGTTAGCATAAGCAGTGACGAAAAGATATTGGATTTGGATCCTAGTGGTTTTCCCATTGTTCGAGATGCCAACGGTGTTGACGACGATGATGACGATGGCGGTCTCTCGGAAATTAAGGATTATGATATTGCTACAAGCTTGGGCGATCATGATACCCGTGTGGATGACAGACTAGATGATGGCGATGATGATAGTGACTTTGGAAATTTTGATGACATTCGTGGTGATCCAGAAAGACCGAAAGAACCTGATACGGAAAGTATGAGAGTAATTCCAAGTGGTCCATCCAGTTGCAATACTCTTTATGAAGATTCAGATTTGGCAAGTCAAGCAAGTGTCCCGCCACCAGGAAGCAATGGAAATCCGAATGGTCTCTTTGATAGTCCAATTATGGTCGACTCTAACAGTACAATTAACAATAGAAGCTCGAGTAGCTGCAGTAATCCAAACAGCAATAGTTGTGCTATGGTCGGTCAGCAGCAAATGAGCCCGTGCGTCCCACCACCAACACCGAGTGTTGTAGCTCCTCCGCCCCCACAACAACCGGTAATTCCAAATAATGCGCCAAGAGTTACACCAAATCTGGTGCTGACTCCACAAAGTAGCGGGCCCCAGCAACAACCACAGCAAAATATAATGCAAAATGGAAATCAGCAAATGTTCCACCAACAGCCACCAATTCCGATGAGCAACGGAAGTATGACTGCCTGCCAGCAACAACAGGGACCGACAATGGGCCCCCAACGCACCAGTCCGATGCCTGCCACAGCCTCAAACCCGTGTCAAATTATGCAGCATCAATCACAGGAAATGCATAACATGGGATATTCCTCGGGAATGACACCACAACATCAACATTCCTACAACAATGTTCACAGCAATCAGTCCTGTCCTCCAGGAAGTGTGGAAGCGATGGATACAACTCCTCAAATGAACATGGAGTCACCTCATTCCAGTATTGGCAGTGTTGAGACACATTATCCACATGGCCCAGCGAGTGTGGAAGCTGGTTATCAAAACCGGCAGCAGTCAATGTACGAGAGTTGTAGCGCTGGAGCCAATAAGTATGCAATGCAGCATTCTCCAATGGTCATGGTGAATCCTCCAACTCCACAACAACCTGGAAGCAATAATAGCCAGCAAAGCATTCACAGTCTCAATCAGCCTCCAACTCCACAGCAATCTGCACAAATGAGTCATTACAATTCGGCTCCGACTACTCCACAAAGTGGTATGAATATGCATCATCCCTCGCCGCCTTCCCAGCAAATCAATAATATGCCACATCACAATGCTATGCCACAACCATCACCGCCGACCCCACAGAACTATCATCATCACCATTCGCCACCAACACCACAACCCGTAGTGCCCACACCAATACAACTTCCGGTTCCAGGCCCAATCAAATCATTGTCAGCAAAATCGTTGCAGCATCAGCAAGCAGCTGTGCCAATGTCTCCAGGATGCCACCGCAATAGCGCCAGTTCCCCACAAAACTTGTCCCAGTATTGTCAACCGCAAAATCCGCATGTTCCACAAGTAAACGCTCATTCTCAGTTGTCACCGGGTACAAATGTGCATTCACCAATGAGTCCACTTCCACCACACATGCAGCAGCAAAGTCAAGTTGCTCCAGGGGCAAACTCTCCTCAGAACCTTGCTCAGTATCACGCTCAGCAGCAAAAGCATCATGGAGCTCTTACTCAACAGCAACAAATGATGTATCATCAACAGCAACAGATGATGAGTCAGCAGCAGCAGCGCCAACAACAGCAGAGAGTGCATCATACCGCAACTCCTGCACAGCCAGCGATGCAGCAGCGGACAATGACACCGGCCCCGCCGATGTCACCTGCACCTTCTGCTCATGTGGGGCATCATCATGCAAACAGTAAGCGAATTTAAAATTCTTACATAGACATAATTATGCATGCTCATATTGAACCAATTATATCTTTTGGTTTATTTTTAATAGACTCTCAAATGGATTCTCGCATGA
>JAQFYG010004406.1:0-11064 GCA_034694325.1 Entomobrya corticalis | reverse complement strand
CTGAAATACTCATATTTTGTTATTATGCATTTACGAACACTTGCTTCCTATTTCCTGTGCAGCACGTTTGCGTTCTAATATATTTCTGTAGAGAAGATTGTATGGGTTTGCACACAATAATAGCAGTGCTAATAATGCTCTCCACATGTGTGCAAGCAAGAGGAATATTATGCAGTGTTGACGGATGCACCTGTACTATTTCATCCTTTGAGATTTTTTTGTGTATATGCACGTAAACAAAAATAAGTGAAAAAAATAACTTTTTTACTCTCCTGCAACAACTCTTGTACTATTGAATGTATTTGTGCCTGTGATTATTAGCAATACCTAATACACCAGCGGTTATACATTGACAAAAACTTGAAAAAGTTAAACCCAAGAAATTAGAACAAAATCTCACTTTTAGCGGAGCGGTAAACTTCCGGGGCAGAATCCTTCGGTCTACTGACGCTAATTCCGGTAAAGGAACCCGGAGTTGCAGCCGTAGCCGCAGTAATGAGGAATGCACAAATATACACCAGTAGCACCAAACATGAGGAAACCCTCATCACAGTCATCCAAGGGATTTGTCTTCTTCCAGAGACCTTCATCTTGTGACGCTTGAAGGTCTCGAATTAACGGGACACATTGATCAAACACTAGTAATCACAGTGATTGCACAAATGGCAATATGACACATTCAGCCTGTTTTTGACTTCAACAAACTCCTGCTGCCCTTGACTAACGTCGTGGAAGCGCATTTTCACTACGTTATAATAGCTCGTAACGCAGCTGGATTAAAACTTTTTGATTGATTGGTAACAACAAAGATTGCATGTCACTTTTTTCTAACTGTTAACTATTCTACGATAATATGGCATCAGATTTATTAATATTATTATTGCTGTAATTCCCTCAATAATAAAAACTGTTTCATTGCACTTTGAGACATTTTTTTCTTAAGAACTGACATGTATTTTTTATGATGGCCTTTTGTCAAGTGAGAAAAAAAATTAATGATGATGACGAATAAGGCGACGACGATCACCACACATTTCATATATCTCCACTATAGAAGATTCTGTGTGCTTGGCGGCGCACCAGTTTATGTTGTGTCACAATCAAAAGTATCCGATACTGACACTTTGACCCTTCTTTCCATAATATTTTTATTTTCTTCCTTGTCTACGTTCAAGCTCTAGTATCTGGCTGGAGCGTCTTTCTTTCTCTATGCTCAACTTTATCGCTTTATCAGTCTTTGATTAGTTCTCATATCCCTTAGGCATGTATGTTTTCATTTTTTCTTATCAAGTGTCAAGATGACTCCATCGGAACAGATAACTTGAACACTTACTATGACTTTCCATCCTTTCTTTCTTCTCCTTTTCAGCTTCCCAATATAATGTTTTCCGTTACAACAACTTACAACAGCGAGTTCGTTTAGTACGACTGCACTTTTACAATAATATCAACGAAGGATCGTTTACAAATTCACGGCTTGCTATCACGTACAGCATACAAAATTGTAACCGGAAAAATTATAAAGAAATTTATGTTTTTGTCACTTTTGTATTGTGTCAAAAGAGAGCTGTTCAACCAAAAAATGATATATGATGTGTAAATCCTTGGGCATACAAACAAAAATGGCGTGCTATCTTCTTCCCACTTCACTGGAGCACCGGACTCTTCAATGTTTGGATGATATTGTACTCTTAAAACTGGACGAAAATTTGTGAAAAACAAATCAAAATATTGACTTAAAAGCTGTTATCGTTCCTTATTCTTCGTTTGGACAACAACTACATAACACTTTGATATTCTAAGATTATATGCTGACATCTCGGAAGTGTGACTTGTAAATTCTTAAGAACTTTATGATCTAAGACATTTGTCACTGTACGACATTTACAGGAAAAAAATTTTGCTGCTAATTTCACTGAATTTAGTTGCAACTCAGTGAAATTTTGAATAAGGAAAATAAAGTAGCCTTACAAAGATAGCAATAATGGTGATAATTGATCATGTTTTGACTTCATATCATAATCAGAAGGCGATTTCCGAGAAGAGATCAAGATTTTTGCAGCTGCTGAACAATACCATGAAGCCATGAAGCTGTTCCATATATTACTATGTTGATTCAAATGCTATTATCACCAACTTGCTTATCATTTTCATATTGTTCACACGTGTAGTATTTGTAGAGTGTCATCCCCTAATCAGTCCAGTTCAAGTTAAGCTGCCATGATTGTAAAGCAGTGGCTTACATGCATAGTTTATCATCACAGCTACTTTTTACCACTGCAAACCTTGTTCAAAAATATAATGTGGAAATGTCAGAACTCACAAGAGTATTTTTGTAGTAACGATCATGACACTGTTAACAGCGCAGGTTTACTTGGCATCATTTTATTTTTAAAAATTCAAATGTTGCGTAAAATGATTTTTTTGTAAACATAACTCTTATCAGGAAAGGCACTTAGGATGAGTAAACAAACGTATGACGATCATCATCAATATCAAAAATTTTTCAACATCACAGAAACATAGAGAAATTTCACATACACACACAAACACACCAGCTCAGCAACGCTTGTCTTGTGATGCCAAATTGTCTTTTTTCCACCTGAGAGAAGTCCGTGCGCTTCAACAGTTCAAAACAATTTTTCATGCGACTATCATACAATTTTTCAAGTCGCAAATTTTACAGAGAATTATTTTTGGTTTTCCCTCCTGGTTCAAGTAAATATTCGATTTTTATGCAGGTTGAATTGTGAAGAAAACCGTCATCATGATCAAATAAAAAATCCCAATGATCATGTTGATGATTACCTGACCACTGTTTACTGGATACTGAAAATCTGATTGTTGGGAAAGGTGTATCTCATCTCATACTTTGCAACGCTCGCTCACCACCGTTTTCCCTATCTTACAATTTTACCTGTGCTGCAAACCATTACATCAAATGCATCAAAAACCCCTATTGAAATACACACACAGATATAATATTAAAATATGCATGTGTATAGGTATGTATTTACTAATATTTTTTCATGAGCACATTATTATTGTCGAGAGGGTGAGAAGAGACCAAAATCACAATAATACAATGTGCAACAGGCTAACAGGCAACATACATAGGCAAGCAGGTAACAAAACGCATAACGCATACCTTTCCACAACAGAGATTTTTGAGAGCGAGGAGTCGACTCGACCCTTCTCTGGAGTTGTAGTAGTCGCACTCACTCTTCTTTTTATTTACTACATTGTAGTCTGAAAATCTGCTGCTACTATACAACAATGCTTTATACCAATCACTATTTTATTATTACTGCAACAACAATGAAAAAAGTCCCATCTACATGCATGTCATACCTATACCTTTTATCACAGCCTTAAATTGTTCCTCAGGAATATAAATACGTAAACGTGCTCACCGTCGTAGAATACTTGTTTTGATACGTACACTTATGAGACGTACATACATGATCACGGATCCACACACCTGGGATACCTGTTGATTGTATAATATATGTTGCATGTATGTACAATGTACATATGCTCATCGTCATACCTGTCTACCTTCACGAAGGCATTAAAAACCTGTGTAGATAACAAAAGTCTTTTTGCTGCTTCATCAACAAAGCTGAGAGTTTTTACATTGAAAGCTATAGCCTGCATTTCATCTCTTGTAAAAAGAATCTCCCTTGTAGTTACTTCTTCAGCCATAAGCCAAGGTTACTCTACTAGATATATCGCAGCAGTAAACAGCAATATATTGGCATATTTTCACACTTTGGCTGTGCCGACGTATAACTACACATTATCGCCAAAACCATTGTTCTGAATAGTCCATCAAAACAATTCATTTTCGTGTATATGCTTCTTTAAAATATGCATAGGTAATTGTAAAAAAATATTATCAAGTCTACTGCGACGACCACAAAGGTAAGTTGGAAAGAAAAAGATGATGATTTTGGCATGCTAATAATATGAGAAGTGGCAAAGATTTTTATTATGTTTTTAAACGAACATACTATAAGGCAAAACTATTCATAAACAATTCGCTGTTATTATTATTACCATTTTGCTTGTTTTTAACAGTCTAGTGTCATTTAGTTTGAATTTTTTATAGTACTACGACACGAGTCGAGTACATCTCTCTACGACGAAACGGTTGGGCAACAAGACCGTAATTGTAACTTTGTGTTATGTTGTGGCATAAATTCATGCAAATATGCAACGTGTTAAGAAAACGATAATCAAATCAGGTAAGAATCTGTAGTATTTCTAGAGTCAACTATATTAAATATTTCTACTGCATTTAAGGACAAACCGAATCAACCAGAAAAACTAAGCCAGGCAAGAAGTAAGTTTTAAAAACACAATAATGATGTAGGCTTAGTAGACTACATATTGATGTCATCCTCTCATAGTTGCATTGAGAGGGTGGAGCTATAGCATCATATTATTGCCAGAAGTCTCTTTTTCGTCTTCCAGATGAGTTGTGGTATCTTCTAAAAGATAAGTTGCGTGACTGCCTGGCTGTGTTTGTGCCTAGATATGTACGCATAACGCATGATCATTTTCTTAGAGACATGGGAGATGAGAGAGTTTGGTTAAGGATAGCTATCTCACTTTCTTCAGATTGAGCACTCTCTCTCATCCCAACTAACTAAACTACCGTAAAACAGGTAAAACTAAAGGAGTACATGGCGTACTTGGAATTTTGGCTGGTGTTTATAGGGAGATGACTTTTAAGGAGAAATATTACAACATACCTACAAACCAACTACGCAACGAGATATTATAAAGCAAATATATAAGGAAGCTTTCGTCAATTTCTGTGTTAACACATTGGGTTGTGAAGTTGTATGAGGGCACATTTGTCCACAAATGATTCTTCTAAAGAAATAGGCTGTAGCAAAATGCATATACAATATAATATAGCCTCACCTGAGCTGGGTCATGATGAAAAGATATACATATTCATAATATGCTTTAGAATATGCGTAGTAAAATAAAATCAACTTAAAAGTTATAGGCAATCATGTGTTGTGTACAGCAGTTTAATGGTTATGGCGTACATGTACAGTGTTAATTGTATGCATTGTCAAGCAGGTAAGGAAGAGTAAGATTTTCTTGTTTTTTTTTGTGGATCTGTCTGTAGGCTAGCTTGGGTAAGCACAAAGAAATATATGTAGTTACAGTAGATAGATATTATGCTACCAAGAAGTAGTTATATATCGACTATAGCGCTTTATAAAAGTCAACGAAAGAAAAGGCCTGAAAACGATTTAAAAAGGAATTGCCTTAAAGGACGATAAAAATGTAAGCTGCTCATGCTGTTGCATGCATACATACATCTTTTGAAAAACTTTGCTTTTCCGAGTTCCTCCACACACACTAGGAGGACGATCATGATGATGACGGATTCTTTGCCTTACACATCTCAAGGAATTTAAGCCTCAAGGCATTTTCCTCTCAACTGTATGCGTTTTGTACAGATTTGGTGTATATATATTTTCGAATAGGTACGCTGTGCATTGTGTACTTCTTTTCTACGCGATATTTCGACATGCGAGAGCAACTATTGGTATCGGTACCTTTTCCTTGGTCTTCGTCTCTCTCCAAAAAGTGCAGACACATAGAAAAGGTTTACTTTTAACACATTTAACCACAAAATCCTCCACAGCCATATATTTTGTCCCGATAAACAAAATTCTAATACAAACATGTCATGATTTTCATGCGTCCCAAAAGAAGATGAGAGTTTTTTTTCATAACACATCTTTTACATGCACATCTCTTCGTTTTGCCTGTTTTGTGGAAAA
This sequence comes from Entomobrya corticalis, assembly GCA_034694325.1. NCBI lineage: Eukaryota > Metazoa > Arthropoda > Collembola > Entomobryomorpha > Entomobryidae > Entomobrya > Entomobrya corticalis. The sequence goes on along the minus strand of JAQFYG010004406.1, from coordinate 5,254 downwards.
ATTAGGCAGACATTGCTATCATCATCATCATGAAACAACTATTTTCCTTTTCAAGATTTTTTGATACCTTACAAAATTGGCTTGTCAATAATATTGCTGAAGAATGTTATTAGATGTACCATTTTTGAAAAAAAATCGTGAACGATGGGCAACATTTTTGAGGATTATGTCATGATGAATTTGCTTTTTAGCAGTTTAGTTTAGATATTTGCCATATAACTTTATGTACTTGCCAATTTTGCTCATCTTTTGTTTTCAGCATATTTATGATACATTCTTCTACTAAACTCGCTTGTAAAATTTATGATGCAAATATCGTGCATCAATTATTAGCTTCCTTGTTCTCATAAATACTTTCAATTTCAGCCATACCATTTAGATTGATTTTTCGAATTAATAAAACCATTACATCATCTCATTCACTGTAGATTATCGTTTTAGCATTAAGCATTTTGATTTGCTTACAAGATTGTAAACTAAATGTTGAAATATTGAAGGTTAAATCCACATTTTTTATATTTTAAAACCCATATATAACGTCAATGCAATATTCAACTTTACCTTGCATTACAATCTTAAATAATGATTTTATGTTGGCATTGGTGGAATTGACATCTACTGCTACACAGTATGACATATGACCTGCTTATTGAAAAATGTTTACAAAAAGTTTCAATAATCTAAATTTTTCTCATTATAATCCTCTGTTTTACTACATAATCTTTTACCTAATCAGTTATTCCCACTTGATATCTTTATTTCACGCACATGCTTCCCATCATCTCATAAATAACACTAACTGAAGCCATCAAACTTCCACAATCTATGAAGTTTTTCATCGTTATTTCTGCGTAGAAAATAGAAAACGACCACCACCAACGCAAATTTCAGTTTACACAGCAAAGCCATGTTCACTTTGCCAAATACATGCAGATAATGTTATGGACTTTAGATAACCAAACAAAAGTTTCCGTTTTTATTTACACAGCGTAATATAAATAATGCCCATTTTATCATTTTCAACAAATAGTTAATGTGAAAATATTTTTTGGTCAGATGGCACACAATTTATTAAGCGCTCTAGTGCCTGCGTTTCATTGCCATTATTTTTTGATACGTATTTGTCCTTCTGCGCCAACCAAACATGTGAGAAAAGACGAAAGATTTTCCACAATTTTCTTTCTCTTGTTCTCGCTGTCTCTTTCGTCTTTATAATATGCCATTGTGCATACAAGGAATGTTAGAAGAAGGGAACCAAACAAAAAATAAGCAAGAAGCAAAAGATTTTGCCAAGTGAGAAGTTGTTTGATTTACGGGTTCTTAAATTACAATGACATGAAGATTACGCGGTGATGTGTTGGCAAAGATAAGAAAAAAATATATATGTGCAAATAATAATAAAGCGAAATGTCTTTGTATATATTTATTATGCACGTAAGCTGGACTGCAAATTTGTGTGCAAAGTGTTATTATATTCTTATTATGATATTATTATAAAACATTTAAAATGCGAAAAGATTTTCCATATGCCTACACTACCTCCTAGGTACACTTGTTGCTTATATTTTTTGCATCATCATTATCATCATAAAGATCATCAAGCATACAGAAAACAGCGACTTCATCATCACACTCAACGAATTATCCGACAGTTGTCGAATTCACAGCTCTTCTCCCGCGGTGAGCATTACTTACGTACAATTTACCAGATTAAAACATGCTCACCAACATTATCTCTCTTTTTCGTCCTTTTGTGCAGTAACTTTTGTTTGAGTGTTATTGCTTCAGCATCTTTTTACTTTTGCCGATGTTTTGTATAGTAGTTTTGTTTTTTTCTTATTTCTTTCTTAATGTACTTATACATTTCGCCAAGTTGTGCCAAGGACCAGCTTAGTGGTTTGTGTCATATTACTTTATGATGTACACTGATGAGGATCCAAGTCAATATATGGTCGTATATCCGAGCAATATGCTTTGTTATTGTCCAGCCAGATGTTTAATGTGCAGCACAATTACTCTGAGGTTTGATCGTGAATATTTTGTCAAGTTTTTTTGCCAAAAAAATCAAGAATATCTGGTAAAGTTTGCGCAAGATTGTAGATTACTCAAAACAGCAAAGCTGTTTATAGAAAAACCAGTTAGCTCCGATGCACGAAAAAATTTGGCCGAATTAATGTTTCAAATAATATTATATAGCGGAAATGAAATAGTATCTTTCGAACGTGATCTTATGAACTACGAATTAATTTTACCTTGACCATTCTACAGGCTAGATTTTGGATTTCGTTGCTGGTTTATCGTTTTCTAAGGATTAAAATCAAAAGGCTTATGCATCGTCCATTCACAACATTTATGATTTTTTCTGAAAAGGTACCACCAGCTACATTAATTTCTTTTATATCATTTAGATATTTCAGACAAACTTGGGCTCAATTTTCACAAAGAGACGAGCAGTTAGAAAAACTTTTGCAGTTATAGTTGTGATTCTAAAGATCATGAAGAAGCAAGAGTTACCTACATTTTAATGATGAAGGCTTGTGTTGATGAGATTTCTGTTGGTGAAATGCACGTTACACATGCACACTGCATAATAATTAGACAAAAAATATGAGATGATAAATTCCTTTACAGTGTGTTCAGTGGACGTTTTTTGCTGGTATATAGGAGTAAAATCCACTTTTTATTGCAAAGTTTAACCCAAGCAAATATGTATATTCGCAGAATAAAGCATGCTTTTATGCGCATTTAACACACTCAACATTTGCTAGCCAAGAACTCTTTTTTGTCAATCACGCATTCTGTTGCCGACAAATCATGCCTCATTGTCTCTATAATATATATTTATTATAGCTTCACAAGATAATTAAAATTGTTTGTAAGTTTTTAACAAGTTAACAATAATCACGAATCGTTCAAAAAAAGGTACATATAATATTACAGCGATTATGCTCAAGGATTTTTGATTGGTAAAATCCCAAATATTTCTTTTGTAAGTAATAATGCTCACATTCCAAATCTAAAATCTTGCGGATTAGAAACAAGCTTCTCCGGAATTTCTTTTACGTAGAATCTCTATTTTAAATTTCATAACATCCTTAATATATAAAATAGGGTGATTCTTTTTCCAACCTTGTACCTTATATAAGAACTACCTACATTCAAGTTCAGGTACACTGTAGAATAAAAAAAAACAATATATATCTCTATAGGAGATCAATTCTTTAGAGAATTGTAATTTTTTCAATTTTCCAATTCAACGTTTTACAAATAAAGCCGAAAACCGATTGTTCGTTATAAATCACTAGCATGTAATGATACTTTTTATGTACTAAAGTGTACCTGTTTGATTATAATTTTTGTTTTCTTTAACTTTTCTTGTTTTCCCGTTTACAAGTATTTTGTTTTCATCCTTGTTGATGCTGTTTCCCTGCCGGCTTTTCAAGAATTTGCAGTGGGGAGTCTCCAAAAAAATGAGCATCAAAATTTCAGTCAAGAACAAGAAGATGCAATTACCAATGCTCTTTAATGTGTTTTTAAAGAAGTGTCTGTTGTTACGTAAGTAAATGATAATAAAGTACCCTTGAAAAAACCCCAAGCATGCCTTTTATTATTTTGTATTTTCTTAAACCTATGTTGCATGCATATTTTTGTGAGTGTATCCATCCATCTTATATTTGTAAAAAAGATATATGCGTAAATATTAAAAGTACAAATGTCCCATATCTGTGCATGCACTGCTGGCAACAAGTGTCGTCGTGCGTGGGACTTACCTTTCCCAAGATATAACTTACAAGTTTTATGTGCCTTGTCAATATGGGAATAACTCAAGATATATATAACTAGCCGTGGTCATGGGATGTTAGCCTTCCCTTTTCCCATCAGCATCGTCACCACCATCCCATAACACCAATGTACCAACTACTTACTTTATTTTCATTTATATACCAGCCGGCATCTGCCAACTAAGTATAAAAATAAGAATATTATTAAGAAAGAGAGGGAGAAGAGGGAGCTCTTTTTTTATTGTTGTGTGTGTACTCTATACCCATATCATATTATAAAAACACAGATTTTGACTACATAAGAATACATCAACACAAAAAATATAAAAAAGTATACAAATTCGAACGATGAAGAAGAAGGCCAGAAAAAATCCAAGAAAAGACCGAAATCCTATACAGATGTACATAAAAAAGATGTTGGGCAAGCTGTTGCTCTACTCCTGCTGCTGGAAACCCTTATTATTATTATTACCATTGCTTGTTTTCATTTTATGCTTTTTTGTTATTCAAGTTTATCATAAAAAAATCAACTCCGAAACCAATACGATAGAAAAAAATACGAAGAAATAGGAGCAAAAGGGCAAGTTTAATGTTCTTTCTTTTCGTCCTCTTAACAAATGATAATCTTGGCAGGGGTCTCCCTTTCACAAGAAAAAAAGATGATGGGCCCTTTACAACACACACAGCAGCAACATCATTTTCATGATCCCCCTTCAATCTCTTGCCTTCTTCTTCTCCGTCATTTATTTTCTTCTTCAGCATGCATCATTTATAGAGAGCTTGTTACAACCAAGAAACTCAACACGTTCAATGCAACAAGAGGCGGAGATCGAGGTTGTTCACGGTACTCAAGTTTCAATGCAAGAAATGAAGTCCAAAGAGAAGAAAGCATGTACCACTGAACGGAGCAGCAGCAGCATCTTGGAAGAAAATGAGCGCAACAAACCATCATGATCTATTATATATTCCGCTACTATGCTGCTACCTTCATGGATATTCACGAAGGAAAAGGTAGAATCTCAGAGTTGAACTAGTAGAAGAAGTGATAAAGGGACACATTAAAATTATTAAGGGTAGATGATATATATACAGAAGGAAAAAAGGGATGACATGCTTGCTCGCCTACTCTTCTCTCAAAAAAATCTTCTGGAACAATGAGCTGTAAAGATGGTATATATTATTTTCTCCATAAGCAAGATTCTGACAATACCTGAATATTATATTAGGTAAGTTAAGTTCAACAACAAAACGGTACTATTATATAAAAGCTGTGTACCCATCAAAGGTAACTCATGCTCATGTCTTAAGATATTTTTTTCTCTTTTTGTGACAGGAGGACAGCAGCGAGAGAATATCATCCATAATAATCAGCATTTATTTTAAAAGTAACAGGCGAGAAGGGCTCTTCGGCCAGCATAATCATTTCTTCATGAGTCGCTTGCTGCTGCTCCAATTCTTCAGAAGTGAAAATG